>ATSW01005212.1:0-12551 GCA_000444245.1 Botryllus schlosseri
CGAAATTAAGAGGGAGTGGTTGATGGAGGCCTTGGGGTGCTTTAGTCAAGTGATGTCAAACCTGCTTGTGCGGGGCTATTAGACACCGTAACTACGGTGCCGACCGTAAATTCCGCCCCAGAACACACCGAGACCTATGGCGTGTCAGTGCACCGGCGACCAAGTAAACTTCATTAACAAAGAGATCAGCAACGACAAAAATTTGAACCCTAAAAACAGCAGGTTGGGTGAAACCTTCGATATTGATATCTCCAGTCGCTGAAATCTTCCATACCCTTGAAATCCACAAAAGTTGTGTTGAACCCCTACGGGGCCATCACTTGCGTTTTGGGTGGCCTAAAAAAGTGCTATTTCGATCCTGGATATAGGGCATCGATCCCAAACCGTGGTTTCAGTATAATGAATATATTTCTCGTACGAAACTGAACGAATTTACTTACATAAATCTGGAACAGCCTCTTGAGGTCCTGTGTAAAATTAAGAATATATGAACATCCAAGCCCTAACTATGTCGATGCATTTGGATTAGCATTTTAAGAATACCGTAGCATCGTTTCTTGCATGGGCCCAAAATGAATAGCTCAAGGCACTCGCAATAATAGCTTCCTTCCGTGTTAATACACATATGCCCAACTCCAGTACATTCGTGAATATCTGACGATAAACGGTGGATTTTAAGATATATATCCGGAAACAATCGATGAATACGCATTCACCTTCTTTACATTCGTCCATGTCAGAGCAGTAGCCACAACGATTTAGGCGAAAACCATCTTCGCAACCACATTGCCTGAGAGTGAACAATTATCGAGAATAAATTATGAGAACATTATTCAAAATGTCTTATACACTCAGAGCATTCCACCACAGCATCGCTACCGAACTCTTTACCTGTTCTCAACAACTTCGCTTGAAATAAAACTCATTTGTTCTGCGTTCGTCACTAGGTCCCATTCAGCGAACGACGCATCGAATGGTGTGTAGACCCACCACCAAATCAAATGATAACAATAATCCGGCAAGAGACATTGACCAGTCACCAACTTAGGATCCACTGATAGAGGAAGATTACATTGCGTATAGTTAGAGCACGAAAATTATATGCATGAAACAATATATCTTACGACAATTTTGACCGGTGTAGTCCTTGATATAACCGCATTTGCAATGACAAATATAACTGCCAATCTTATTTTCGCAAATAGAGTTTTTATCACAAGGTGTCTCTTCTGCACATTCGTCAATGTCTGTAAATAAGCGATACCTTGTCTGCCTCTCATTGTTTGGTCGCAAAGCAACGGATATGTGGGGCAATTTTTGAATGGAAGAATTTACTGCGGTAGCCTGTTCACCGAAAGTATACCACATGACTGAGAACTGTGAGAACCCACCTATGCATATGTGCACCTCAGAATTACCATCCGGTTTGTATCCAGCCCTGCAATTGCAAAAGTGGGTCGTCTCAGATGTAGCCCAACAGAGACCTCTAGCGACATCGCATCCTCCATAGTTTATCAAACAGGGGTCTAAAAACACGAAGAATGGGTCTCTCAAAGGTCAATCGCCCAACTAATTTAGATTACAATTGATGCAGAGTTTATGAAATATAATATTTTTCCGACACGAATAAAACTTACTGGATGATCGAAGCACACTGTGTAAGATGAAGCATCAAGCACAATCTGGACATTTCTGTCATTTTTTGATTGGGTGATAAAGTCGTGACTTCGTTAGCATATGGTTACAGGTGCTCAGCTCTAGGTTACAATTTGATCACAAATAGCGCCTTGTCTACTGCCTAGTGTACTTCACGCGAATCCGTGATCAATTCGCTGATCTCACTTACACGATAAATATGATATCATCAAGTGTCCAATTCATGGCGGAGACGGGATGAGTAAGAGAAGGTTAGTTATTAGTATGCTTAGCTATCTTTGGAACGTTCTCATCGGGTTGCGAGGCAGAATAGGCTATATCAAACCTATATGAAGGTGTTAATTAGGCCACGTTTACTCGGTTACTGCTCCTTGTAAGCCTACACAGTGCGATTTTACTCAGCTGGACTGACTCACCTGCCTTCGCGTACTTTGTAGCCATCGATATTATAACCAACCATAGCATTTTCTTTGATAACTTAACCATATTGCATTTGCTCAATGGGCGAACTAAATCAGGCGCACGAATCAGGAGACGAGGTAGTTAGGATGTGAATGTGGCTATGCCGTTATAAGATATGCCCTAATTCCTCAAGCCTGAGGCTTACGCTTCTTGATACATTTACCTTTAGTGCAGGAGATCATCCCTGAATAATAAGTACCGTAACTGCTCAACAAAGATATTTATCTTCGTCAATTTTGTACTTCAAATCAATTATGTTTGTGCTGCGTCCATTCGCAGTCGTCACACATGCCGCTACGCGCTTCCACTTAAAAGTCTAAGAACTGGCATCGTTGATGTGGTGATAACTGGCAAATTAGAAGCGATAGCCTTATTATTACTGTTGTTGTTGTTGTTGTTGGTTAGCGTTGGTGTTTCGACATTACTGGTCAATGGTCATTTTAGGCCAGGGCCTTAGGCGTGGCGAGGATGAAAATTTTGTAGGGGCGGTTGAAAATCGGCTCAACTTATTTTAACGATGTCGCGACATTGCGAATTCATTGTGACGTGCTCGTATTTGACAGACCTTTCGCAGACACCGCTTGAGCGAATCGGATGGCGATGAGGAGCCTTTATCTATAGATAACTAAACCTACGTAGGTTGGTTATCAATACTTTATCAGTGGTTCCTAACCTTTACTGACCTGGGGAACACTTACGCTAATCTGCAAGCCGTCGTGGAACTCCAACTTTTCGCTGAGTTATAAAAATAGCGTGCTCATTCTGTGTTTGGTCATGGTCAGCTTCAGAACGCCCAATGCTGACAGTTTCATATCCAATATTTCACCTTTAAACACGTTACAGTAAAAGGCCTACCGTGGTAAACTTGCCTCTCCCGGTACTTTTGTGAGGAAGACATGCACGGCACAATTTACTGTTGTCTCAAACATTCCATTAATTCAGTTGATTTATTTTTCCCCTCATATAAATTGTGTCTGTAATTTGGATTGTCAGAATCAAATGGTGTTTCAAATTGCAGCAACATTGCATTATGAATGATTTAAGACCGAAGTTACGAATGATTTGCACCTGACTGCGCATAGGGGACGAATCTACAACACACTCATGAACCGTTTTTTTTTCAAGTACAGCACTGAAAGTTGGAGTTATGATCTTAAATCACGATTGTGATCCGAACTAAAAGTCATTTCCGTTTTGATTTTCTTGGATATTGAACCGTTTCAAAATACGTTGGCCTCGAGGACGGGTTGTTGCGCTAACAAATTTATCGATATTTCTATTGCGTGTATCGATGCCTTCACGGGCAGCATGAAATGTTGTCACGGGCCGTAGTTTGCCCACCCCTGGCCTATATTAATGTACACGATACCTAGCGACGACTCGGGCCACATAATGCCACAATGCTGAAGTACGTCGCCAGATGTATCAACTGCTGGGGCAATCAAATGATATAGTCATCCCATAAAATCAATATCTTCCGCCGTTTCGCCAACAATTTCGACGACGACTTGTAGGGGAACATAAGCTTACGCCTTAATGATCTAGGCCAGACCGGACAATGTATTCGGCGTATGAGTATTGCTACGTTGATATTCAGCAGAGTGTAAAACGGGTTTCTATACTTACTGCCGATATTACCCAAAAACAAGTTATACAGAAGCAGCCAACACCCCAATCGCCCGGATTTGGTTTTTATGATGCAATAAACATATTAAATCAAGATTGACCCGGCACGCCTGCTAGATTTTTTGCATCTTACAACGGTATCAATTTCATTGATTGGTTGAATAAGCAACATTCGCTGACTATCTATACATGTAGTGTATTTCGCTCGTGATGTTGTGTGATTGTGGGTAAAGCTCACAGGAGAGAGTCACTAAAAATATTCACAAACGGAAAGCTGGATATTTTGAGAAAACTTATGTCACGAAGCAAGTAAAATTTTTGAGATGGGTCAAGGTGCATGTTCGTGCAATGTTGATATTTATTGCTGCCAGCGCCATGCATAGAGTGGCCCGCAGTTGAAATGCAATAAATTTCAACCATAGATGTTATAATGTAGTGAAAATTGTAATATATGAAAAAGGTTCACAGTGCAGAACCTACGAAGATTCGTTTGTGAACGCGAACGTCTAAATTTCTGAGGTTCACCCACAGAACGCGAACGTGAACGTCACGTTCACATCATCTCCAATTACGGCTATAGTTACCGGGTAGGCGTGGTGGGAAATACGTTTCTCAAAATTCTAAAGTCATGGTAGTCACGAGTCAGTCGGATGATTTTCATACGCCATTCAAGTCGACACTAGTACAATCAATATTCAGTCCGTGGTAAAAGTAATAGCCATGAATGCACGGCATTGTTAAGCAATGCCCATGTACAGGATTTCGAGCAGCATATGTAATTCAGTAATTTCACCTTTGCTAGAATTTGTGCGGAACTGGACTGTCGTTAGTGTAAATAATGGCATGTAATCATTCGAGACTTCTTCCTCGCCCAGTGATGCTTTCAAGGCGTAGCAGCAGAGGGTTGATCTATTATAATCCATTCTCTTTATCGCAGTCACCCAAGTTTCTCCTAGACATACAAGATGATTGCTCTGACACGATGTTTATGACTTACCGGTATTAATATTACTTGTATGATGGGCCTATATATAGCCGATATATGTTCTGCAAAATACGTCTATTTAAATTGATAAGACTGTGGACAACACTTGGTCGCAGTTGAACAGTGGAGAATGGCCATGGGTGCCCGAACTCGTGCTAAACTCGCCATGCTGTGCCTGTGCTGGAAACCCGAATTGCCATGCACTAATGGTGGGATTATCGCATCTCTAAATCAGCCATATCTAATGTATCGGACAGCACGCGCAATGACTTGGGTGCAATACCAGGCAGTACACAAAGTAACTGAATCCGAGTCGAGTCATTTCATTATCCACGTTGAAGAAAATGACTCAAGGAACCTAAATATTGAGACTGAGTCGAGGTATCAATCAATTTATCACTACCGTGGATGATACCCAGGATACACATATTTATTTGAGTAAGACAAAAAAAAGGGATGACCATTTGCAAAGTACATGTTGTTATTATCTACGAACCACCGAACTAATATATGCTGTCGTGCATAATACAGACAATATGTCTAAATGAAGACCTAACGATTTCTACTGCCATCAGAAACTTTATATACACAATCGCAAAAGCCTTGTTTGATCTACGAGTCGCAGGAAACAAAACAAGCTAATTACATCCATTACATTAAATCCATATGATTTTAAAATGTGGAAACTGCCATCATTCTTAATCCGTGTCGACAAATTCCGGGATCTTCATCGATTACGTAGTAGACTCCGACCGGTAGCTTGCATAGTATTTTCGGTTGACAACGGAAAGGTATCGCTTTCGAGGTGTCACAGTCACGCCATTCGGAGTGCGATTCGACCTGTCGTTGAATATCAAATACCGCTGATTGGGTGGCTCTGATACTTGGTAAAGGATGGTGCGAACGTTCTGTTCACGTTCGCGTTAGTTATGCGCAAACGCAATCCTTGGAAGGTTGTACGCTGTGAATTTTTTTGTGAAATATCAGACTCTTTTATAAAATTAACATATGACAATTTCACTCACAAAAGTGATACATCTGATATAAAAATATCCCCAAACAAACTTCTACATTACAAAATGCAAAGTGTAAACAGTAACTAGTTGCGGCCTAAAATCTGCTTATTAGAAGTGGAAGTCGTCTGAAAACAACGACTTGAGTAAACCTTACTTGAGTACTCCAACAAAGTATAGAAGTCATTTGTTACTGACTACGTTATATTCGACATGGCTCTATCCTACCCTATGTTATCATACCCGATACATATGGTTAGCGCGAGATCCGTAGAAATATAGGAACTGTACATTCGAACGGAAGTTGATTCCCCACGACGGCAGCTTAACGTCCGGTGTCCAATTGAACTTGAACAATTCCTGGTCTATGCACGAAAGTAAAATAAGATGGTGAACAGTGATCCGAGTTGTCTACAAATTGTTGAGCAGTAAGGACGTAACGCTCACTTGATTCCTGGTGGCGGTGCAACAGTATTGGTGATGGCATACTCTGTAAGGTTCGCTCCGCCGCAGTCGGGCATTGCGAGGTGCAATCTGGTTGATCAGTGTAGCATGCCTTCAGGCTGATATCGCGGTGTTCCCGAGGATCCTGCGTGGCGAATTCAAGATTGCGTGAAACTTCATGTCTCCACGTTCGTTCAAAACATGGCATTGCAACTGCACATTCGACCGAGTGGTATAATGCAGACAGCCGATATTAGTAGCCCCCGAGACAATATTCTTATTGCAGCGTTGCATTGCGTATTACGTACACGAGAACTATAGATAACTAACCTTCGTAGGTTAGTTATCTATACAAGAACGCATCACAGACTTCCGAGAATTTCATGTTTATATAAAGTAGGGGGAGCCAATCATTTCATAAGGCATATTTGTGCACCATAGATCAGTGGTTCATCATAACCGGTGTTCGGCTAGGAGTCCCATTTGAGCTCAAAGGTTCCGTGGAAGTCAGGTTAAGACAGTGGTTCTCAACCTTTTTGATCTCGCGGCACACTTTGAAAATGAAAAATAGTTCGCGGCACACGAGCACAGTGGTTCTCAACTCTTTTGGCTTACGGTACAGGCAAACTACCCGAATGAGTATAGCAGCAACCATAGTCTTACAGAGCTGGTCACGGACGATGTACTCATACCATTTCGGAGCACTCAAGTAGGCTTTACTCTGCTTGAATTTTCTTTTATCTCTGCGGATATCTCACAAATACGTCTACGAATGGTATCATTTGACATGGGAATCGTTTTCAATTCTTCCCAAACATTTCTTTACAATTTTATTGCAGGCCGGAAGAAGAAACTTCTTCGCTTCCGTGTGAGGTTTTGAATTGTCAGCTAATACCTCTGTTACCACATAACTGGCCTGCTGAGATCTCGTTTAAACTTCAGACTGAGCATAATTTCATAAGATTGGCTTGACAATAAAGTCTGCCCACTACCGCATTGTCGATGTAATTAACCGTCACATTGAGGAGTCCTATTACAATCGCCACTAACAAATAAAGAGGCGTAGAGTTGTATTATCCTACATGGATTCCCAAACGCATTTCCACGCAGATCTTGTAATAGCACCTGTGATGATAGTCTACCTCAATAGCGTGACTGGCAGCCACCCGCAGCTCAATTGTAGTCCAAACAAACCGGGATAGTAAACCTCAGCGGCGGGGAAATTTGTAACTGATATAATTTGATCAACTTTACTTCTCAATTCTCCTGCAGTGCTGGCAGGCTACCTAACAATCGTAATGTGCATAAATGGCTATGTTGGCAATTCTAATTTGTAAACGTGAACATCACTTCCGAATGAGTTCATTTCTCGATGGTGAGAATGCCTTCCTAGGTGTTGGAGGTTTGTATAGGCTCCTACTCGTCATCCGATCTGCAAAAGCAGTGTCTTACAAAAAGTGGGCCGTGCTATAAGTTGGCATCTCAGGAATCAAAATAAATAATCTCGGTATGGTGTAAAATGATCATCGATGACGAAGACATGGCAAGAATACGACTACAAATAGAAACAGAAAAAGGTCATCAACCTGTGTCATGTCCCTATTCCGCCTCCGGTTCTGATGGATGACTGGTAAAAGGTGAACACTTCGGCCACACCTCAATATCACGGTCCAATTGCCCGAGTTTAGTTATCACCGTCCTAAATGCTACTATGAGTGGGCTAACTAGCGTATCACACCCATTGACGGTGGAGGTCCCAGTTGGATTCATGGCAGTGCAGTAGCAAGTTACGAAGCATCACAGATTTATCAGATTCTCAGCCCCTATACGGATCGGTACTCAGAGCGTCTTTAAAATAAAAAGCCCAGAGAAAGAACTAACCCATGACCTAATGGGAATGTCAGATTGGGATACTAGATTGAGATACCGTAACTACGGTCTCCTCGACATCCTTATATCTGTTCACTGCATCGGATTGTGCATCGCGTGTCTTGATCGGCCAAATTCAATAGAAAAACGATCAATGACACACTCAAAATTTGGATTTTTGTTATACTTCGACATAGTTTACCACATTTGCTCGCGGCACACCTGAGCAGGCCAATTGGCACACTAGTGTGCCGCGGCACACCGGTTGAGAACCACTGGGTTAAGACATACACTCGACTCATAGGTCTACATATGATTTGTGATGATACGCCCGTTTTGCTCTCGGCCATCATTGGTTACAGGCAATTATGGGCCCGATCAGTTGTCGAATGGTGACTGTACTGTACACCGTGTGCAGTGGCGTACGCAGGAGGGGTTAGGATTGGAAATTGATATCCCGGCCGTCTCAAATGTCAAGTCTATCCCCCATATTCATAAACTCCCTCGTAAATTAGCTATAGCTATCACGCTGTTTCGTTTCAACCGAACAATACCACGATAAGTTCCGAGGTAAAGTCTCGCATTTCTGGCCTGGTATCTGAACGGGAGCNGCAGAGGTCNGACTGATTTCCAGTATTTATACATCATAAAGTTTTGATTTTGTGTGAAAATCGTAATTGAATGGTTTCGTTATTTTAACACTCTGTTGATGCACATCGCACAGNTGATTATTTGCGTTAGTATTCTATAGGAATGTGTTAACAGTCTAATAAGATTTGTATCGTNATAGATACGGTAGCGAAAATCTGGTGTTCCTCGAAGGCTTGCAGATTAGCGTAAGTGTTCCGAGGGTTAGTGAGGGTTAAAGGGGCACTGCACTCAAAAATGATGTGGTCTCAAATTGAAGGGCAAAACGGGAAAAAAAAATTGGCCGCAGCCATTTTCTTCAGAACGCCACCGTAATGGAGCGGCAATTTATTGAAATTTCCAAACACACATCACGCTCCAGCTGTCGCGGCTGCGCGTCATTTCTTAGCCCGTTACATGNCACGATGTCTTCATCGTCGCACTTGCTCGACGCGATTAGGCAATCACGCAGAGGNCTAACTTTNGATAGTTGTCAGCCGATGTTATGAAAGAAATATGTCTTACACGCTAAGCTTGTTTAGATACGCCGTTCCACGGTCGATGTTCAGTCAGGAGANTTTTCTCTTAATCGGGCCTAGTGTATTCTATTTCTTGGGGGAAGAAATAGATCATGTCCTATTCTTATTTTATGTATAAAACATTACCATCACCAATCAGTGTGCCCTATGAACATTTCCAAATTCAGAGCGGTCATAATTGGTTTCCCACTGCCTTAGATTTTGCGGATTTCGAGATCGTTGATTGATGTAGCCTAATTGGTCATCTGGACAATGTTGCTTCTGTGTATCAGTCGCAATTCGCCCACCAGGCGTTCGCAACCGCACTTTCCGTTGCAGGTCAAGGATAGCTACAGTGGTGGCCCTACGAGTGGGGTGGGGTGGGGCTGGGCGAGACGTCCAAGGTCCCCTATAAGTATGTAATCCCCTTTCGCATCTATTATTACCAACTTAAGATTAGTGCGCCATATGGAACGGAATTACGTGATATGTATAGGAAACCATAACACGGCTTTGAAGCAGGCTTAGATGTTGAATTGCTCGAGCTCCTGGCCCTTTTTTTTATCATACATTGTCAAATTAAAATTATAAAAGAAGTGACCCCGTCAACTATATAGCTCATGTCTTCATTTGGAAGATGTATGGCATGTAGTGTTGAATAATAGATTAGCGATACTACTGCTGCAAGATGTATAGACCACACTCATCTGGAAAGCTATCAGCTGACATTAGCAATATGCCAGCACACCACGTCAAGGTTTGAGCCAGGCGCTGTATTATAATAGGCCATATATATTATTGCATGGTTGGAAGCAGGANCGTAACTGCCGCACCCCAAACCCCCCCATTGGGGGGGCGAGCTCGAAGGGGGCCCAAAATTATTTCATGAATTAGGATAAATTATAAAGTATTTTCTGAAAATTTATACAGCTTTTACAAATTTTTTCGCGCACGGCGCGATTTCCAGTTGCCCCGTATCTTNGTTTATGNGTACTCTTCCCCCAAGAAAAAGTACGCAAAATGTTCAGAAATGAGCAGAGGTGGTCAAAGTACTCAAGAAAGCTACTCAAGTAGAAGTAGAAGTAGCGACGGAAAAATCTACTCAAGTANGAGTAGAAGTACTTCTTCCATAAGCAACCTGAAACTACTTGAAGTAGAAGTAGAATTGACTGATTTTAAATCTACTCAAGTAAGTAAGTAGTTGTGAAAACGATCGTAATTCGTTCACATGGATTGTCAAAAGATGCAAATTGAGCTACGCGAAAGATGACGAGCTTGATTCATATTGATGCATACTAGGAGGTATCCAATTTTCGACAGCATAAGTATTCTTCCGCATCATGGGATGAAAATGATAGTATTGATATGGAAATGCGATACAAATCTTCTGTTTACTCCAACAGCACGTTTTATAAAATATCATGGTATGGCGCCCTCCCCATATTATAAGGCCTGTAGTTTAGTCGAAGAGCAATACGGAGAAGTTGTATAGGATACGGTGTAAACACTTTGCGCGCTTAGTGCACCCTTAGTTAATTAAAAATATGCCGGATCGTAAAAATGCCATACTGTGTAGCTACTAGCTAGCTATATTTCCGGAAATTAATGGCATTAGCCTACTACATTTGCTTTTATACTTCAACATGTATGTTATCCAGACGAAATAACTCATAGTATATGATACTGGGAGTTGAAAGTGAAATATACATACTACTTCTAAAAGTATAGCATGTATTTCATGTCTTTAGTCGAGAAAGTTCCGAAGGTTGGTATGCTAAAACAGCTCTAAAACTAAAAATAAGTCCGAGTCCACTTTTCCAGATTAGGACACGCCATGGATTGCTAGATTACGATATGATAAGTAAATGCTAGATTGTGAAACTTCAGTTTGAAACGTTATGATGAGCCATAATATTAGATACATATAGCCATATATAGATGAAATATTTGAGATGGCGAAGGTCGACAATGCGGTGTGAATGGAACCACGCCAACCCACTACCTAAATTATATTCACCGATGCTATCGTGAAATACTACCAGAATCCACTGCGCGCGAAGCGCGACGAAAATTCTGAGCTTTACTCAAATTTTATGAAAATTAAATGTTGATCCTCCGTGAAAACAGGCCAGAAATTCGTCAGGCTACCTTCCCGTTTGGAGGATTAAACTACTTCTACTTGACAAACTGAAAATAGCGAAAAGTAAGTAAGTAGATCACAAAATATTATAAAGTAGTAGCGAAAATCAGAACTACTTGAGGAAGTACCAGAAGTAGAGGAAAACTACTTGAGTACTTCGAAAAAGTAGAAGTACTTCGTTACTGACCNCCTCTGGAAATGAGCATATCGGCGCTGGCCATTACCGCGCCACGATGCACCAGAACAAATAAACTTTTAGGCGGCCATGTAACATGCGACTACAAGAAGTGTGCCAGAACNATCGGCAGCGAGAAAACCTTAGCGGAAAAGGACTGCCGTTATGCTGACCGAAAACTTCGTTACATACACAAAATACATATAGGTTTNATTGTCCAGGCGCCTATGATTGGCACCGAATGTTACTGTTTNGGCAATCTGAACCTCACAAGACAAATAACATCCCGCAGGGAAAAATTATATGCCAGTGAAGAAATACCAATTTGAAACCGCATGCGTCTTTTAGTTTAGTAGCCTACGTTTGGGCGATTCTATATTTTTTGATATAGGAGACTGAGGTCACGAAATAACATCATGTTACGGAGTCATACCAACGGGCCATACAGTTTCCAAGACACCTCACTCAGCTGTACCGGTAAATATGATTACTTCAGCAGAGAGGACAAGAAATTGATAGCAATATATATGCAATTCCCGATCTTATTGACCGATTTGTCATGAACTATCGACAATTTTCACGCGTCGCGCTGGCTCACTAAACAGTAAGGCTAATTTCGTGGCAAAAACAAACAACATGATTTGGGGTAGGTTTATCACCCTATGGGAGCCAAAGATCGAATTTTTTTTAGGGAGGGGGGCTGACGAAGAGCGGTTTCGTTCCTGCCAACGGGTATACTCCCGAAGATGTTTGATTATTATTGAGGGGTCCTACCTTTTCAAACACACCTCACTCAACTCTACCTGTAAATCTGATTGCGTGAGCAGAGAAAGGATAAAATTGATAGCACAATATATGCAATCCCGATCATATTGACCGATTCAATCATGAATTATGGATTTTTTTCGCGCTTCGCGCGACTAGGCGAAAATAGCTCACTTAGTAAACGGCCCCCGATGTAGATGATACTGAGCGGTAAATCACGTATAGCCTGAGGGGGATCTGGGGGGCGAAGCCCCCCCTCCCCCCCCCCCCC
>ATSW01005213.1:0-12645 GCA_000444245.1 Botryllus schlosseri
CTCCTACTCAGCTCCCATAGTGTTTTTTGGCAACAATACCACTCTTGGAGGGTAAAAGGGGTCAGAAAAGGAATCTGTACAAGGTGTAATTTTAGAGGAGTGATTTCTGCTCTGGAACCAAATAAGGCAGATATAATCATCCAAGAAATAGTAATGACTACAATAAGTACATGGCCGTATATGCGCAATAAGTTCATTCCATGCCGGGCCCAGGGGGGATGGATTAATCAGTACTGGTTTGAGCACTTCTGGCCTGATGGTGGTGTAATAGCCCATTCGTGCAATTTCTGGCCAGGAATGAATACCACTATATGGGGTGATCTACCAACGACAAATTTTCCTCCCAGAGTAAAATGGATACAACCGTCTTTTCCAAATTTGGATCACAGTGTGTATGCTAATCGTGGCAATCAGGGCATGAGGTGGAATAACCTTTTTGATGGTGCGCCGACTAGGTTTAAGGCNTCNACATCAACATGGGTACCTTTTCCCAGGCCNATGTGGAAACACTTCCCCTCTCTTACTGCNTCGGANNNAGCATGTAAAAATAGAATATCACNTAACNAGGATTTGTGTCGCGACCCNGTGGGNGGACCCNTTTTNAAGGCAGCNTTTTGGGACCATGTTCATTTTGATCCGGANCTAAACCGACCACGTTTCCCAGGAGGCCCAATAGAAATTAAGGGAGAAATAGCATCGAGAGCTGGTACCAAAAGGGGTGCGCGGAGAAGACGTAAAAGGTTTCTGTCTGGATTAATATGTCTTGTGTTTGCCGTAATATCCACAATCGCCGTCGTTGCGACAGTTTCNTCCCAGTTACATGAAGAGACGGTGAANCTTAGCCANCAGATCAATAATAGAATGATACAGGCCACACAGAGGTCCACNGCACTAGGGAGAAAGATTAACGAGCTCTCNCTACTTCAAANAGCNCAACAACANAAACTGGATCAAACGATCGCTNCCATGGAAGNAAGGACATCACTNACAAATAAACGACTNGTACTAATGGAAAANTACATAGAAAGAAANCGACAAATGATANTACGACAAGCNACAGCNTCTNTGACCTCTTTTCAAAACTATAAGGAAATGAGTGATGCCGAATTAGCCATCGACCGATTGGTTTTGGACGAATTGACTAATTTGACTGGAAAGTTAATATTTGACTCCAGCAAGGTATATCTCACGAAAATCCGGCAAGGAACGTTACGGATAAAAGAGCATGCTCAGCAATTAACAGCCTATGGAGACGCTTACATCAATGAGACGAATGACATCGGAGTGGAACTACGTGCCAATCGTATCAATATAGATCAAACCCAACAGAATGTGGATTTGGGTTTGCAAGTTTGGAGAGAAGATCTGAACAAGAGTGTGTACATGAACATTTCTGATTGGCGATATGAGAATATTACAGTGAAGCCTTTCGAATTTGTGGGAGGAGAAAAATTTATGGAAAACTTTGGCCAAACGATAGAAGACATGGCACACGGGGCCGAAAGCTTGATAAAAAAAATAGGAGATAGTACAGGAAATCTACTACAAGACGGATTAGGTGCGGTCGGAGGAATATTTAGTAAGGGAGTGAACGGGATTTTTTCAGGCTTGGGGTCTGTTCTGATTCCTGTAATTTTGATATTGGGGGCCGGGATCATCTTGTTTTGTTTCTGTCGTTATAGCAGTCTTTGTTGTCCTAAGTTAAAACCTAAGGTACAACGGCGGAACACGAATACTCAGTTGACAATGTACATATCATCGATACCGACCTCCGTTAAAACAGCCAAATCGACAAGAATGTAGTGCCCGTATATTTACTTTTATTAATTTAATTTGTATTAAGTCCGCAGATATACTAACTAATCTATAATAATATGAATCGTTACCTTAAATTATGGATTGTGCTGGCAGTAGCCTTAACACTACACCGAGGATATCTGCAAATTCATGGTCAATTATTGCCCCTATCTGCTATGAGTGTGAGGNTANNATTTAATCTTACAGGATGGACAACGTTCCGGTATCAANGTCNCAGNTACATCCGCCTTAATCNACTATTCNANTTAAACGAGAGTTGGCCAATAGGTGAAACGGAAANTAATTTTNCAATATACGNAGNNACGCCCGAATTTGGTCCAACACGAGCTAGCCAAGATCAATTGTACAAGTTATTTGCACCCTCGGGGTCNGACAAGAGGTATTGGAANAATGTTAGACAATACGAAAGAGAATGCGGGTGCAATCGGAAACTATCAAGAATATCTCCCGATATTACGTTGGCAGCCTTGACCAGNACCACAACATATCGTCGAAAGAATAACTTTGGTTNANTACATACATGGAAGTATGTGGTNGGAAGGGAAGCANNCGGCACTATGGCTNTGCCTAGGNCGATTCTTCGGATGATCTCTCCTAATGCTACTCCACAAGTTACTATACACCAGCTGTTGACGGTGTACAAGTTATCAGTGATGAATATATTGGCGCAATATGCAACAGTGACAGCAAGGTGCCAGCAGCGTTCAGAAGATATCATGGGATGGAGAGTCAATAAAGCCGAATTTAACGTATGTGTGCAAGGAGAAGCTAATCAGATACAATGCCTAGGATGCTCATTTTTCACAGATGATCTGGCAGTAAATATACTGTCCAGAGACTTTGTGATCATGGAAATAGATAATAGCATCGGAGGATCAGGGATGGGAACGCAAGAAGCTTACTCCTACAGTCAATGGCCAGCAGGAGTCAAATTACCCGAATTACACCACGACATCGTGTGGTTGAAGGCTCGAAATGAGACAGGCCCCAGGGAGAGGCCAGCAAACTTTGACGGTCATACTTGGGTTAGATTGAGGATTTACGCCCTTCGCGAACATCTAAATAATGATACTCAACGGATAATGGGGAAAGGAAATTTTCCGACTATATTGCAAGGCAGCATAGAATGTGAACGCAAGAAAAATAAGAAGGTTTGTCGTAATTCAATTGGAAGTTTAAAGACGGCATTGGCCTTTAAGGAAGTGTTATATGATCCATATACAAATCAACCCGTGTATGCAGATCATAACAACGGTCGTTTACAAATTGCATCTCCAAGACCTGCAGGTCAGGAATCTCCACTCAAAGCATGGCCTAAGAGTCTACCCAATTGCAAACAACCCGGTAGATTAGGCGACTTTGTCCTGACTGCATCATTTAAAAGCAATGGGCAAAATACAAGGAATATGGACTATTATCTAGCTCGCCTAGGAATGTATTACGTAGAAGCAACAAAACGGCGGTTACGCCGGTTATCCCTGCCCATATATAAAATGCGAAGAAAACTGGGGAGATTGGACAGGTCCATAACTGGTAAAGAGATGGAGTCTCTAAGTCAGGCGCTACGGTCAGCCTTGACACCTCAGAAACTTAGTAGGATAAATGAAGGGTTACTGAGCTATATGTCAACACGCAAGCTCATAGAGGTGCAGTTTCATGATANCCGGATATTCCGACCNAGTGTGGCCTACACAGCCACAATATGNGCTGGAATANTGGTGTATACGCCTTATGCCTATAANGACAATAACAAAATCAGAACTAACTCTGAAATGCCATTAANTACCGCGGAATCAATAACGACAAAGGCTGTAANTTATGAAGGAACCACNCGAAAAGTNCCTNCTAGCTCCNTAATGCCACGAAGTAACGCGGAANCAATAACGACAAGGACTGTAAGTTACGAAGGAATCACTCGAGNAGTGCCTCCNAGTAGCGAGACTGGTATATGGGNTGATATCACTTCTGTTGTAGCGACTCCAGNACCCNCTGTGACACGGGNAAAAACCATAACAATTACTGAGGAAAATGTAAGAATGACGAATCAATACGANACTAACCACTATAACTACGANTATATAGAAGGTTANGACGAAGGANTTAGCTATGCCGGTTATGACGATAATACTAGTTTTCAAGACGCTGGAAATTACTACTACGATTATTATGACAAAGACGGAGAATATGATGTTTTGTTAAAACGTAGGCCCATACCAGTAGCTCACACTACAGATTCCAGAAATATTATTGAAACTACAATGGCGTTACCAATGATTGAAACTCCAACATCAATTAAAAGTACTCAATATACGATTGAGTCAACAACGGATACGACAATTTCCACGCCAAAAACGTCTGCACAAACGTCAGATAGCACTACGACCACATTATCCACTGCTGCAATCACACCATATACTGGAGGGTTGACATCGGCCACTGTTATTTCCGGAACGACTTCATCGACACCGCTCCCAACCATATTGACTACTGTGCACGAAGATAACACCAGCCCAAGACCAACTGCATCTATTACTACATTCTTAACTGCAGTGAAAGCTGCTAGTGATCAAGAAAGACGCAGGACGAGTCCCACTAATATTTTCACAACTGTGGAACCATCTATGGCTATATCAACAGAGATGGACGCTCAGAAAAGCAGTGGTGTTGCTACAACAGGAGTCACCTTTTCTGAAAGTGGGTTAACAACGCGTGTAACAACGAAGAGAAGAGTAATCGCGAGGAATACCATGACCTATCAAATACCCACAAAAAATGGTGAAATGTTAGGCTCCTTATACGTGCCAATAAGGAAAATACCCCAGGTTACGCAGATACCTGAGTCTTATATCCAATTAAGTCCTCGCACAACTCAACTCATGGACACAACATCGCCAAAAGCGCATTTCAATGTGCTGTTTGATACAACCCAAGTAGCAACGACAGTCGAAACGCACCAATATTTCGTCACCAGCAAGTCCCGCTCTGATACAGCACCAGAAGATTTAAACAATGAGCAAGACCTACAGGTAAGAACTAAATCAATATCAATGCTTTCATCAGGGGACTATCAGAGCGAACCCACATCCGTAAGTAACAATGATGTGATCAGAAATTGGAAAAGTACTTCCAATAGTGCACCTTTTTCAATTACACCCTCTATTGAAGAAGAAGGAAAAGATACACTCAGTATACCGTATACCTTATCTACGACCAAATATGACAGACTGGACCAAATTACGTTTGACTTCTATGGACAACTGCACAAACTACAAGAAATGGAACAAGGTTATGCAGGAGGTAAAATTCTTGTTGATATTAGCAATAGAAAGGATTTAGAAGAATCACTTAACAATAATGCCTTGATTTTTGCGGTTAGCGTAACAGTAATGGTAGGATGTATGTATTTATGTTATGCGAGATGCAGGAGGGTCGCAGCAAAAACTTATCTTAGGGAGGTTATTCGGCGGAATAATCGAAAGACGTATATTACAGCAGTAACATTGCACGAAAAACTGAGATAGGTATTGTGGAATAATCACTGAATTTTTGCAAAGATATAAGTGAGTGTTGTTGTGTGGTGTGTTCGGTCCATTTGCGCGGTTTAGAGTTCATGTGAAATTGTCCAAAAACCTAAATTTAATTTCGTTGAAATAACATAGTTTAAAAATCATGCTATATTTGCCTATGGAAGCCTAAAAGTGGGCGGGATTCAAGAACGTACGAGGCAAATTCGCGGTGTTAACAATGCTTATACAAAGACTATTCTTGCGACATACGTAATTGCGAAATTTTCGGATGGTATTGCTAAGCCAAATCAGGATTAAGTAATGCAATAGTAAGTAAATATGGAAGCATTCATATGGAAGGATTAAGTAATGCAATAGTAAGTAAATATGGAAGCATTACATATGGAAGGATTGAGTAATGCAATAGTAAGTAAATATGGAAGCAGGATGGCGTAATTTTTGTACATGTTGCAATGACATATTGACGAATAGGAAAAATTTAATTTAGCAAAAACGGCAAAATACGACCCCAATTGATGGGTTGATCACGCCATTGCAAAAATCTTGTACAATAAGGCCACAATTAATGGTGGGAAAGGAAGCGCTATAGTGGGTAATTGACGAACAGGAAATCTTTAACTGTAGCAAAAGGGTGAAATTTGTCTGTAATGGGGGGCTTAATCATGCCGGAGTACAAAGGATAGCGACAAAAATTTGCTTGATGAATGATCGGAAGGACGCCAACCCCTACTTTACGAAAATAGCACATTGCTCGTGGTTGATGGGGGGTGCATGCGCGTTAACGATCTTCCGCTTAAAACTGGATAAAACGTGGAGCGCAGGAACGGAAAAATCAGTTGACTCCACACCAAACTGTAAGGTGTTAGGAGAGTTGAGTGCTGGTAGCAGTTGGAAAGAAAAATTTTTTTTTCTATCCATATATAGGATAACACCAGTGTTGAGGTGACTCGGGTCGACTTTTTCGAGTGGTTTGACCTGGAGCGGTTCGCCTACAGGGAACGAGTGGCTTGGCTTGACTCGGGTCGCATTGAGAGTCGATTGACTTGGAATTGACTCAAGTTAGAATGTGCGTCAACTGGAGGTGACTGGTGAATCGAGGGTCGTGTTTTTGTACCAGCACTGGTTGACACTCAACACGTTTTGGTATGTCAAGATAACAGACCTGAATATAACTTGGGTCGTCACGGTACAGAAGGCCTATCTTATATTGTCGCGTGGAGACTGTATCAGTTATACCAAATGTTACTAAAAAGTTGAAAGCTATTATTACAATGTGTGGACTATTACTTGTCATGGCACCTAGGAAAATTTCGATAATATAAAATTAAACTAATGCTCACCTTTCTATAAAGGGGAGAGAGAAAATCAACGTGGTACTTATAGCTATGATATGAGACTTATATTATAATCACTCGCTACACTGACACTCGATTCTAATTCAATATGAACGCTACTGGTCCGTAAAATTAAAGTGAGTTTTTGACAGGGCTATGCCGCAGTGCCGGAGGAAGTAACTAGATTCCAACGCTACTATACAGTAGAATTTAATGACAAAAACAACACAAGGAGCACATCGCTAAAGAGAATACGTCCTTAAAATCTATCCTTATCACGTGACTAACAATACAAACGACATTACATTGATTTTTAGTAATATACATGCGTATGGGATCAATAGTTTTACTAATAGCACGTATGTTGGAATACAATCTGACTCTTGCTTCGACCTGACCTATTGTCAGAAGTTGATTCATTTTACGCTACTAAAGTATAAACGCTTGTGTTTCACGGTTAGAATGATAAGGATTGCGTTGGATAGCATGATATACGGATATAAGCGCAAAATATACCACGAAATAGAATCACGACACGCCAAACACTCACTCACTCATAATGATACCTGTGTCTAAAAGAAGTATGGATAATCCCTGCTAAAGACGTTTGCAAATACAATCATTTGAGGCAAATAATGACAGTGGATCTGGAATTTTAAGGTTTATAGTATCAGCCTGCCGTCGACGCGTTATGCTACTGTAGCTGTTATTTACATAACTTAAATATAACAGTATTAGATGATGAGTAACTGTTGTAAAAGCGGTAATTTCAATCGACAATAGCACAATCACCAACCTATTAAGTATCAGAGCCGCCACACATATTGTACCGTGCACTGCACAGGGTTGACAATAACATTTAGATTACAAGAAATGCCAATAATCGTTGTATTAGGTGATANTATATACAAGNCCNTGGTCTCTCGAGTCACTGGCCTCNAGCAACTGGCTAATATCTGAATTGATTCGGTATACCGGTTTATGAATTAAATTTAATTCGGAGTAAAATTAGTGAGCNAATTTCANGTCATCAAANAATCAAATGCAGACAAAGATTGTGGTATATAGCATATGTTTGGATTTATCACGCAAANTTTATGTGATCCATGAGAGCAACTAATCATTCCATGATAGTGCTGTTTATGGGGCATCCATCTGACATGGTGACATGAACATAAGAAGTTTAAGCTTACAGCCAATGCTGTCGTGAATCATGGTGATTTATCCAATCCTCTATTTCGAATTGGGAAAATAAACTAAGGTGAGTGTGTATGCTTAAATGGATTATTAATTTATTAAAATTTAAACAATGCAGCATTATTGGTGTATCTAGTTAACTCCAGGAAGTTTCATTGGCTAACCACTATGACCACTCGGTCTGAATATATATAGATATGGAAGGTGTCTTGACCCTGAATGACTACGTCACGTCAATTGCTACATTCACTACAATATGGCATTTATTTATGTAGGCAGGTAATACCGCTACAGGTAAATCTGATCTATCGTATAAAATGACATGTAACATGAAACAGTATGGACTTTATAACATCTAACTAGACCATTGGGTTAGGCTGACGAATAGAAATACTTGTGACATCGCAACCAAGTGGAATACAGTATTACATTGAAGACAGTATTGTATATATACCTACCTTACCAATAGCTGGGCGCCATTGGAAAGACACATATCTTGCAAATTCTGGTATCTCCCAAAAATTATGTTTATCCCGGTTGAGAAACACTAACTTTTAAGTGCCAGAAATTAACTGTATTTGTAACTACAACTCGCCTCGACGACTTAAAATTTAAACATTGCGGTAAAATAATTCAATAACAAGCGTTTGCCATAACGAGGATGAGTAGTATAGATAGCTTCCTGTACTGAACCATTCTCGAAGCTTTCTTAGGTAAAACATNGGTACANGTATACTAAGAACCCTACTCTACACGNAGAACACTGTTTGAAATTCGAGAAGAATAGTTGTAAAAGAAGTGCATTATGACGAAGCATATAATTTATTGAAGTTTATTTGAGCTTATATGGAACAGATGAATTTAACCCCACGAAAAATTGACGTGTAAGCGTAAAGAAAATGGTGGAAATGTAGTGTAGAGTAATCTGAACTTGAGGGTATTAATGTAGTGTACGTGTAACAAGGATAATTGCTAGAAACAACCATAAATTGCCAGAAGAATAATTCGTCGGCCATTTTGATTGAATCGAAATATGAACTCGACGCCGCGACTTGATGTTCGATGCGAATTCAGGAAGTTATAAAGAGTCAAATTTCATAATCGTGCCATACGATAAACTCGATACCAAAGAGATGCGACTATAGTAACTACTCACGGCACATCAGTAAAGGAAGTTGATTGTTAGGCCGCCGATGTCACAAACCACTGTTATGATCATTTATGGATCAGATACGGTAAGACGAGTTTGAATAAAATGCATTGATCACAAATCAAACACCATCCCAACTTAACGCCTCCCGACAGTTTCGTCATGACGAGAAATCGCTTACAAAGCCGTGCTCACTGCTCATGGCGAGGAGGCGTGACGACCAGTGATGAGCGGAGTCTGCTTTTCGAGACTCCGAGTCCCTCCGGCAACTTTCGTCTCTGATGCAAAGTCCCTCCGACTCCGGGGATCTCAATCCCAGACTCCGAGATAACCCGAAGAATCTTGTCCAGTCTTCGAAATATATACAGACCATTGTCGAAGAATCCCAATCGATGTTTTCGATAGCCTGTCTGATATTCATACCATTTTTTTTAGTATCCGTGAATTGCCGAACAGTCGCAACATTACTTCTGAGAGTCAAGTTCTCTCCAACAAAATGGACAGTCAAGCTAATAGAACTGCGACGCTTTAGATCGGTCCACATATCTGAGGTGATGCCAGCCAGCTCATAACACTTGATAGCAACTCTTAGTTCCTCTGACAGCTTCTGCTTCAAAGATGAAGCCTCCTCATCCAACTTACGTTTCACAGTAAATCTGGATGGCAAAACATCTTCTGCACAACACCACGGCAAACCTTCGGTATTCTCCACCCGGCGATCAGTGTTCCCCATGATCACCTTCTCCTTTGATTACTCGCTTACATGCATTTCAACTGCGATTAATTCTTCTTACAAGCTTCGATATGTCTTCGAAGATGCGACGTACCACGTGTCAACTTGTGATGCTTTAGCTGAACATTGCAATTTTGACATCTCGCAAACCCAGTATACTGGCCGTTATTATCATGCAGCATCAGAGTGAAATCTCTCCACACGTCACTCTTTCTCTGCGTCTTTGTGAGTAACCCACTTGAAGTCGACGGTGCTTCAGCCATTATATTAAAACGACGAAGGAAGACCAGTCAGTTCGAACTAACTACCACTAACACCACTGAAATCGACGATCACATCACAGGTTTCAGTAAATTAAGTTCCGCGTCGCCATGAACCAGTTGATGGAACTGCACTGCACTAAACATACATGATGCATCATTGACGCACCGATCGATGCTCCTTGGAGTTCACTAAATGACTAGTGACTTCCAATTTTGAAGCTGATACATGATATCTGGAATTTGGAGTCTGAGACAGACCAGCAGCAGAAACTTGATTGCGGTGCTGATTTTTCTTATCACATCAAAGTCATTTTTCAATCAAACCAAACATTACATGACGAAAATTCAGAAGAGTTCTGGATGACTGACTACGTCAATCAATATTGAAGGAAGCGTAGTTGAGTTGATGCGAGCAGAGCAAAGCAGACNGGTGTNGTTATTTAGTGTGGCTGTTCAGNATTTCGGAATATTCTGTTTTTACAGGGTAAGATCAGCTTACCTTAGTGATTTATGTATNGTTGNNNTCTTAGATGCTGGTATGCCTCTGTGAGCGGATCTTACTAGCGAAAATTCGTCGCAATGTCATTAAATCATGTAACACATTGCATAAGTTATTATTGTTTCCATCCAGATACTTGCTTGTTGTATGTATATTTCTCNCAGATATAAAGGTAATATTGATGCAACACTTATTATCGATATCTCTTACTGCAAATTGCAAGTACGATGAAAGTTGCGAAAAGTTATCACAAAAGTGGTATCGGATAAATTATCTTGTTTCAACTGATACCAACGTTGGGAATACATTTTCACAAAATGGACCTATTACTATGTTGAATGTCATCAGGATAATGGGATATATTCCGTTATGATCATGAACATGCTGGAAGAATCAGGGTAGCTAAAGGCTGTACCATAGGGAAGCCCCGCTGTATGTTGCTGATTTTAAATGTTTCGCACAATTACTGGGTAGCATGAAAATTAGTCACGAAACAAATACGCCAGGAGGAATGTGATGCGACTATAGAAGACCGCAATGACAGCAACGTGGAAGATTCTGGAGATCTTATCTCATAATATAGTGACATTCAGCAGTGGATTCAAAGACTGCATCTCAAGGCAGGGAGCAAATGATGCACTGCGAATGATATTGGGTGCCTTCAAGTTTGTGAACTACAGACACTGCTCAACGGAAATGCCTTGCTAGATCACTAGGTTACTCTCCAGTCCCCAATTGCAGTGCTGATGACTGATTTTGGTGCCCTTGGCAATCATATTACCGGTCATATTACAACTTTACAAGGTGTCAACTGTCTGTGTTTGTAATCAATAGTGTCTTCTGGTCAAAGCTATCGAAAGATATCGGGGGCAAAACTTAACAATACTCCGGAAAACTCCGGAAAAATATCTGTAGTAAACTCCGACTCCACTCCGGGTATCACAAAATTGGCAAAACTCCGCTCCTAATCCACTCCGACTCCGCTCCGGTGCTCATCACTGGTGACGACGCGATTGGAGATGGCAAGAATGATGCCTCTTGAAACCATCCCTGGTATATTATACTCCCTGGCCAGTGTAATGTGACCTGTAGTTGCACTTCCCTTTGACCATTTTAAACTCCGCAATTTTGTTACTATTCGGTGGAAGAAAACAGAAAGTTAAATGGAAGTTAAATACCTAGCCGGCCAAAGGCTCGTCACCAATGTTCCCTATAATTTTTCACGAGCTTGCGCAAATACGCCAACTCACTGCGCAGGCCCTTGGACAGCAGTGCACAACCAGCACCCAGATAGTGATAAACCGAACTTCTGGGGGGACTTCGCCCGCCAGACTCCCCTCAGGCTACGCGCTTTTCACCGCTACTAATCATCATGTCTGGTCTTCGTTTAGTGGGCGTTCCGACTAAACGCGCCAAGCGCCGAAAATCTTCGGTAATTCATGATCAAAATGGCCAATATCATCGGGAATTGCGTATATTGCTATCAATTTTAATCCTGTCTATGCTCACGTAATCACATTGACAGGAAAAGCTGATCGAGTGAGATGTGTTGGAAAAGGTAGGACCCCTAAACATAACTGAAACTACCAAAACATGCGATCGATATAGGCCTATCGCGGTAAAATACTGATGTGACGTCTTAAAACCGGCAATGCACTCATCACTATCAATACATACAGTCAGATATAATGATACGAATATTCAAGTCTGATTGAAGCAAAAACAAGATCAGCGTATGACCTTATCGACAGGAGATGCTCGTTCAAACGAATCAAATAAAATCACAAATTTGTGCTGCTTAGAAGCTGATCTAATGCAACGCCTTATATGATGTGTGCAAAGAGATGGATATTTTCAACAATATTGGTGCTTGTACTTGCATATTCTGCATAATGTCCGATATCACCATACATGATCAGTAGGGCAATTATTTTTGACATGTCAAAAAAAGTCAAAATTAGGTCAAAATTGTAGCGTTAGGTCAAAATTTGTCAAAATTGTTTACAAAGTCAAACATTTTTTGACCTCTGCATTTCGTTTGTATCGTAGATTTTGCGCTGTCGGTGAACTTATCATTTGATATTTTACAGCTTGTAGCCTACTTTATAGGCCTACCGTTGTAAA
>ATSW01005214.1:0-16310 GCA_000444245.1 Botryllus schlosseri
ATAATTGCTGGCTTGCATTCTGTTGATTGTACTGAAGCCTTTGGGACTGGCCATCTCAAATAGCACTTTAAATCCATATAGGCCTACTTATCCGAATGCTTTACAAAACACGTCCTTCGAATTCTAAATAAAATCAGTTGTTATATTGATTATATGCCTATATCTAATCCACACTGGAATAGCCTTTTTGGGAACTGTTTAGTGTCTACATCCATCGATAATGCAGATGTGGCCAAAATAGGTAGTTTCGATATTCAAGTGGAAATAGAAGTGAGGCCACAAATTTCTACTCAATTACAATTAGAAGTAGCGGTTTCTAAGACATTTTAGAACTATACATCCAGTGTAATTAGAAAACGAAGACCGAAAAGGTATTCGTGTGAGTAATCGTATCAAATTTGGACGAGGGAACTAATCTTCATCTACCGCGAAGATAGGGCTAATCCGCCTTAGAAGAGTGATGAAAAAATACCTCAAAGCTATTTTCTACCTCGCAAAAGCAAAGTGTAAAACGCATAAAATAACAGCGGAAGTATAGCTTAGACTAGAGAAACAGGGTTGTATTGACTCGAGTCGCGATTTTTTGGTGACTCGACTTGTACTCGAGTCATTGTGCATGACTCGAACCTAGTCATATGACTCGAGACTAGGACGGCCTAGCTAGACAAACTCTACACTGTAACTTCGAAGAATAGTAAANTCACCATAATATTAGTGTTTCGTTTGCCAATCCTGATACCTGGAAAATAGGACCGGAAAATGTTGAGACAGGGGAAAATTACTATATTACTAAGTCAGTCCATTCTATATCACTCGAGCAAAGTTGGAAAAGTGGGTTTAGCCGATTGAACTGAAAACTGAGCAGTGAACATAATGACTTGGACTCGACCCTCTACTAGCTGACTCTCACTGTGACTCGGACTTGCCTTGGTGGCGAAGAATTGAAAATGACTCGACTTGACACGAGTCAAAACTATGAAAATAGGATTGACTTGTGTCTCGGAACCTTGTGACTTAATAGTTACAACCCTGCTTGAGTGAGTAGAGAAAGTATGCAAAACCTACTTGAGTATCCGACAAATACACTAACGACCTCTGTCGCAATAACATCGATGAGCATTAGGGCTGTTCAAAAATACCTTCTTTTTTCGGATTCCAGCCATTCACTGATTAAATTGTCAGGTTACCCTAAAAACGCTGCACACCAAATTTGGTTCAATTCTAACGAGTATAGGACTCCGCAGATCCAATTAAAATTTTTAATTTATTACGGAAAATCGAAAAAAAAAATTTAAATTTTTCTGCCAACCCCATGAAATTGTTGAGCTGTCTTCAAAGACGTTGCAAAGCAAATTTGAGTCAATTGCGACCAGTAGAAGCGGAGTTATGCGAGTTTTTCGTTGATAAATCGCGGATTATCCACCGATCAAGGATAATCCGAGGATTATCATCGAAAAACTCACATAACTCCGTTTCTACTGGTCGGAATTGACTCAAATTTGGTTTGCAACGTTTTTGAAGACAGCTCAACAATTTCACGGGGTTGGCAGAAAAATTTGAATTTTTTTTTTAATTTCCCATAATACATTAAAATTTTTAATTGGATCTGCGGAGTCCTATACTTGTTAGAATTGAACCAAATTTGGTGTGCAGCGTTTTTTTAGGGTAACCTGACAATTTAATCAGTGTATGGCTGGAATGCGGGAAAAAAAGATATTTTTGAACAGCCCTATTGAGCATGAGCGATTGAGCATATTTCGATCACGGATATCTAGATATTCCTGCTTCGATCATCTGGACCAACATGTCATGATTCAGGTCACACAGGTTAAATCAGAGTGAAGACGGGATTTGGAAACTACATCGTTCATGTCAGTCTCGTGTCTTACCTCTACTAACTCCACCTCCTCGCTGTGAGTTTGATCTCTCACCGGATTTGCCAGAGCAACAGCGCAAGTGTAAGATAACAATAACATCGAGATTATGGTGAGCTTCATAATTGGAGTTGCGGGCAGATATACTATGTGTCCTAGTGAAGATAAGCGTACCTATACAGGTAATAAATGAGTAGGTAAAATGACTTAATTCGTATAGATTACTTAGTTTCAGCTAGAAGCGTGTACTGCGAAGCGAAACGCGATCGGTATTCAGCAATTCTACATATACGCTCCTTTTTAGGGTTGCATTTAAAACAAAAATCAATTTCAAGCAAACATGTTTAAAACAAAGCCCTTGTTTAAAACATGTTTTTCTTGCTGTTTTTTAGCCATGACGTCACGAATATTTAATTATGACGTCACAGCGGATTGATATTGACTCTAGAATATCCATGGTAAATATGGCTCCTTCGACGAAAAGGGCTTCCGATCACTGTCATAAACAGACCAAAAATATCTTTAACCAGGACTACATCGTTATGCAGCATTTTTACGGTCGTCGGTCATCATCATCCGAACAGTAAGAACAACCATTCCGTACCAATGATCTATATCTACGTGCAAAAACTGTTGAACCAACGACAATTTCGAGGGTTTCAGCCACCCCACGTCGTATGCGTCGACTATTTTGGGTGCAAATTGTCCGTAGGCTCATACTACATGTTTTTCGGACGTATTTGCACAATTATGGAATAATTAGACAACGTCTGAAAAGAAACATTTTTTTCATAAAGGCATTTGCTTAAAACACTGTTCAAAACATGTTTTAAACAAAGTGTTTTTCTAACACCGCCCAATGCACCACCACGGCACCACCACCCCTACTAGTGTTGCATTTATAACAAAAATCAATTTACAGCAAACATGTCTGATCGAATCGGTCGTGAGACGGACGCAATTGTTCACTATCACTCCCCCTTTGATCCAAGATATCTGGCGTTGTACCGATCATAGACGGTTACAGACTTTTTGTATTAATAACTCTTATCAATACACGTGCATCAAGCTATATATCATCTACATGAGCAACGTATAACCTCTTCTAATGCTGGTTGAATACAGACAAACGAATTTTGCGCGTGTCGGCAAGAGAAGACATGCTAAGTCTTCCATGAACCCGCTTCACCTAATCGGAGATATATTGCGTTGTAATGGTCATATAATCTTGCAGTACTGTTCAATGAATGGCTTTTATCGACACACATGCATCCAGCCATTTGTAAGCTATTATATGATCGTAAAACCTGTTCAAAGTGCAGGTTCTCTGCAAAACATTACGCGGCTAACGACCGAGGCATCAGGCATAATTGAAGTTTCACAAACGCGCTTCCGACAAGCCAACATATTTGCTATTATGAGAGTCATAGGCGGTTGCAAATTATACCAATAGATAGCTGTAATTCAGAAAAATTCATTACTATCAATATCTTGGATACGGGCATAGCAAAAGATTGCCAACGTGACTAGTGAGGCCCTACTACAAATGAGCCAGCAGACTACGCCGTAATTTAGCTGACTAGTGTATATAATAACGCGCCATAAAAAGCGATATCATACGTTTTATATGTCATAGACCAGAGGTCTCAAACTCAAATGTGCTCGCGGGCCAATTTTCTTTTTTTGATGGCGCCGCGAGCCGCCGCACCGCTGATATGGGTATTCAATGTATTTCCAAGTAAGCCTTATTTGACGGGACTTTGCAGACTGGCATTCCACACACATCGTGGAAATGTGACTAACTATTGTGAATTCACGCCTGGCACGAAAAAACAAATTTTAATATATTTGAATAATGTTGCTGTAATTGGCATAGTTTCTGTATATTTAGTTGTAGACACCAAAACACAGTACAAATGCATTAGGACATCGTAAAAGCTGCTGCGTTAAATGTTTGCAGCTAGCGGACTTTTGACTGTCATAATAGAATATTTTAGAATTTTAGAATGATTGATCTGATATCAGAGCATTGGAGCAGTACAGCCTAATCCGGGTTCCGGGCATGCATAGGCCTACTTCTGATAACTAGGGTATTGATCAATTCATTACCAAAGTCAAATTAAATCAGCGTTAGATTTACCTTCGAGTATTGGAACAGATCTATAACAACTTGAATATAATGATTACTGTGCCATAGCATTAGATATGTCAATTCGCCGAAGAATCCAATGGTGTCACAGCTGTGAAGTCTACGACTACCTAATAAAGTCGCTACATTTATTGGCGATGGTAACAAGGATAAAGATACCCAAGATGACACAGAATGTAACTAATTATACATCAAGAGGGTAACATATTGCCAATGTTTNCCATACCGAGCTGCTTAGATATCTAAATAAGCTACGCAACACAAGCTAAGACCTTTTGATATGTTATCCATTCCCCATACCAGTTTGATAGTTTTTTGCGTCCGTGGTTGTACTAAGTCACGGCGTTCCGAGTCACAATAATTCCTTCTCTGATTGTAACGTTTGACGCGACTCAACTCGAGTCATTTTTATTTTCTCACACATTGAGTGCGAGATCGAATTATTCTAAAAAAGGTCGCGCTCAAGTCCAAATCACAACTTTTAGTCACGAATCATCAACGGGTCACATTTTACCATCATAAACAAGTAGTGTGACGTAATAGTTACTCTTCCACTGCGTAGCAACTTTAGAAAGTGATGTAATAGTGAAGTTTGATGAGTAGTTTCAGGCTTCTGGAGTAGTTTTAGAGCGAATTTCCAGTTTTAAAATTAAAAAAATATTGGGCAGTTCAATATTCTCGAATACTTCGAGCTCCAAAATGCCGTCGCGGGCCGCACAAAATGGTCTCGCGGCCGCGTGTTTGAGACCTCTGTCATAGACTATGGTTATCCCGCCAATAATATATGCCGATCATATTGACACCAATAAATCGCACGTGGTCATGTGTAATGCCTTTCATAGAGAAAACAATACTGTACTGCGCAGAAACGACGCCCGCGTGTCACCTATGTGAGAAAATATACCCTGTATTATGATTGTCATTTGAATTGGTAGATTTGCTAGATGTTTAATGCTATAGATAACAATACTGTATTAGTAATTATTAGGGCAAGTTTTTGCAACTTTTGCAACTTTTTTTACAGCTTTCGACAGCTTCGTAGATACTCAGAATCTATGTACTATGGTGTTTACCCTGTTTGGAGTGCGTAGATTTTCATCTACTGCATTTCAAGCGAGCCAATACTTCATTTGAACAATTACGTCCGGATTCCATGTCATATATAACAGAAAAATACATTGGATACGACCATATTTATAATGATGACTCAAAAAAACGACTTTGGAACGGGATGTGCACTGTTCAGTGTATATCCCAAACCACGTGTCGATAACCAAACGAGGTTCCTTCTATTCGTCAAGCTTCACAGCTGAACTAACTGCTATCTCCGAGGCACTGAATTGGATTTTAAAAAACGGTTCGTGTGTCAAGAAATATTTACTACTGTCGGACAGTTGCAGTGCATTGCAACATCTACTAAAAGCGCGTTTCCGAAGGATGAGTAAAGTATCGAATGAAATTTCAACTAATCTACTTGAGCTTGAATTCCAGAAAACACATATTATCTTCGTTTGGATACCAGCACACGTCAATACTAAAGGCAACGAGACGGCAGACCAATTGTCAAAGTCCGCAGCAACGTCATCTGAAGGGCGGAATCCTACAAATACAGTTTTGACAAGGCATGAAGCGAAGCAAGTCATACTGAAATATTGCAAGCAAATTTGTAACCAACATTACCTCGAAGAAGATAAAAGCTCTCATTTCAAACTTTTTCGTGAATCCCTTCATCATAGTACACCACCTCTTGAAAATCGCATAAGCGACCGAATATTATTTCGATTGCGCTCAGGACATTGCGGACTAAACGCACACTTGTTTATGATTGGAATCGCGCCATCACCACATTGTAGCTCCTGCAAATGAACCTGAGACGGTTGAGCGCTTTATAATGAACTGCCCCTCGCATGAATTTCATAGAACGTTCCTGCGTCGTGCTTGTGTTTGTATGAATATTCCATTTCGCCTCGTCAACTTACTAACGAATCCAAGCATTTTGAAATACGTGGTAGAATATGTGCTGAGTTGTAATCGATATATCTGAATTGCTGCTACATTAAAATTGAGTACTGTCGTGGCGCTCACGACCTAACGGAGATAGGCGCCCCTCTTTTTTTTCTTCCAATAAATAGATAATTAAACCCTGTTAGGAGGGAATTTATAGTGCAACTTTTTGCAACTTTTCTCTATTTTTCATAGCCAATATTTACTGCAACTTTTATCAAATGTTGCGTAAAAATGTAATGAAGTGATTTAAAAACATGCTATAAACTATGTAGTATGTAGTACTAGTATGGTTCTACTCCCGTCGATTTGCATAACAAAGAGCTATATGAAAGGTTATAGCTTCATCTCACTATTATCTATGACACAATGGAGAGAAGTTCAACTCCCCCTGACAAGCACGACGGTGCCCGATCAATATGTAAATAGATCCTTTTATAAATTCTGTTGTTTAAATTGGAAATAATTTCCCATTTCATGAACGCCCAGACGAGAGCGCCGAAAATGACATTTTCACACTGTCCCCTTCTTCAGACTATTGATTTATCAGAGCACGTGCATCAGGCTCGGTGAAAAGCACACCCTTAACGCATCCGCTTAAGCTTGATGCTGACCGATCAAATGCCATTAATTCTGCCATCGGCAAACATCTGTTAGATAATCCGATTTGTGCGAATAATTATCTGAGATGATAGATTTCGCGTCGTTGGGAGGGACCGTTCACACTTCCATTTGTGTGCCTCGGAGTCGACTTTTATCAAAATACACCAACCCAAACTCTCTCAACAAAAGGAGTTCGTGTAACCAACCCAAACTCTGTCAACAAAAGGAGTTCGTGTACCTCCTAAAAATAGTACATTGAACGGTCTCTCTTTCATGCTGGTGGCGTCATATTTTGTGATACGATTGTTGATATACAACGTTTATTCCAATTCTCTACTAGTTGCTGGCGATTATCTGTGACGAGTGTCAGCCGAAAATATTCGGGTTTATTTCAATATGAAGATACTATTCAACTGAACATTTTTCTGCATCCACTGAACATTTTTGCATTGAGGCGCGCCGTTCAGCAAAGGTTAAACCATCGCCCTTGTGTTAAACATGTATTTTTATTGCTTATTTTTTTCTTTAAGCAATAACGTCATGATTCTTTCATTGTGACGTCGTGACCGATTGACATAGGCATTCGAAAGTATCGATTAAATATGGCTCCTTTGACTAAACACGCTTCCGACTATTGTCATAAACNGTCCAAAAAATTTTTAACCAGGACTGCATCGTTATGCAGCATTTTTATGGCAGGCATCAAGACATCCATTTCCGTACTATTGATCCACATCTGCGTGCTATAACTGTTAAAACGACGACGATTTCGAAACCATGCCATATCGTACACGTCGTCTATATCGGATGCAAATCTTCCATAGGCTCATACAACATGTTTTCACGAAGCTATTTACACAATTATGGCATAACTACACAACTTTTGAAAAGCAAATTTTTCAAATGACTCTATTTTAAAACACTGTTTAAAATATGTTTTAAACAAAATACTTGAAGAGACTTTTTGGTGTACAGAACTTTAATATACATTTTAATAATATATTCATATTACAAATATATTAAAACCCATAGCTTTTCGAGCCAACACTCTTCAGGGGTAATCGTCGGCATAAAGAGAATTTCAAAAACTTGCATACGACTACATTGCATACGGCAAATTGCTGNCCCTACATAAGGCCGTATACTACGGCAGTTCTCTTCATTTACTTTCACTATGGTACGCCATTTTAACGTATACTCAAACTGCTATAATAAACCGTATCTGTGGTAATCCTAATCCGAATAAGGATAAACAAGGCTGCAAAGTAGAGGAAGTGCTAAATACTAATCATAGCGCTCAAGATTACCGGGCATCTATCTAACTCAGTGTTTCTCAAACATTTTTTAGACACGCTCCCCCCCCTCTTTATCATAGTGGGAGATTTCGCGCCCCCTCCTAATCGTCATCATAAAATGAAACCAGAATGCTAGCAATCCCAACGGATAGTTTGATGCATGTAAGGTTATGACTGTTGACGAGATAATTCTCAAATATGAGATTTGGACTATACACAGGGTCATAACTATGAATTGTAGGTAAATCGCGCAGAGCGAAAAAATATTTTTCAATTGAACTCAGCTTCGCGATCCCTTGAGATGCTTTCACGCCCCCAAGTNTNAGAACTACTGACTAACTTGACGACCTCACCCATACTGACAAATGCCCAGTCTATTCTCATCGGTTGTCATTTCAGTGCGCATGCGCATGTATCTTATTCCTATTTTCTAGTCCAACACGGGATTTCCTGAAGAACGTACGTATGCCCATTATAATTTATGTCGAGGCAAACAACTGCAACACCAATATGATGCAATTTGTAAGCTCCGTACACTTGTACCTCATTTACATCGCAATCATACACTTGACTCTTTGTTGATAGTCAGTCACCGGCTTAGTGTATTCTGGTACACCCAAATGCACCCTATCAAAGTGTTGCACACCCTTATGATACACCGTGGGTTGAATGCGTGTACGACTCACTGGGTTGACGAGCACTGTGCTACACGGTGACTCGTATTAAATCGTGCAAGTACCCAATCACTTCTAAAACCACCCACTTAGCTGTACTACTCCGCATTCACCCACACTAAACATCTATACATGTAGATGTGATTTGAAATATTCACTGCAGCACCGCGTCTGCTATTTACTCAATCCTTTTATTGTTGCAATTTCACCATTTTAAAATACCCGAATTATTGCGATAACACTCGCAGTGTGTCGATGGTGATCAAGCTTTGGACTGGACACACATCGTTTCGATAGATAGACACGCCAAAGCTTGAAAGTAGCCTATCCAAAACCAAATCCATCATTCTTTTATACTAGGCCAAGACTGCTCGCTGAAAAAACCGTCGTCTCCCGTATTGTATACCGGTAGTTTTATTTTTTCATTTTATACCTATGGTGTGCAATTCAGGATGTTGTCATGACAAGAGCTGGAACCATTCATAGCCCGTAACGATCATTTGTACTCTACAGAAAGTCACTAAATTATCGAGGAAATAGGTAAACNTATAGGCTATTTATTTGAACTAGCCGGGTCTCATTGATCGGCTTTAGGAACTCCTTGGAAATGAGATGATGTGGTTAAATAAAGGCTGTTTTTATAGGTTTATTGAGTTCGGTGACAAGTATAGAAGACATCAGGAGCCTCGAGTAACAGAAGTTAAAATGTAATAACAATGTCATATAATTTATGATGCATTCATCTTTTGCAATGCTGTATTTGATTCGTAAAATGACATGATATTGCGACCAGCACGCAAAATAGTGAGAGGAGTCATTGGATGGCATTGTCTGGAGTCTGGACATTCACAGTCATTTTAAATCGCATACCAAACCGATTTTCGTTCGCACGCAAGCAAGATAGTTAGAGGCTTATTGAATAGCATTATTCAGACAAATAAAAGGTCATATAAAATCGCATACCCGACCCAGCCGACATTCGAACTATGAATTGATTCGCCTGAAAATAAAAGTCTATACCAGGGGCAGAGGTGGACAGAAACGAAGTACTTCTACTTTTTCGAAGTACTCAAGTAGTTCTCCTCTACTTCTGGTAATTACTCAAGTAGATCTGATTTTCGCTACTTCTACTTCTACTTCGTAATATTTTGTGATCTACTTACTTACTTTTCGCTATTTTCAGTTCGTCAAGTAGAAGTAGTTCAATCTTCCAATCAGGAATCAGGACAATCCTGAGAAATTTCACGGAGTATCACCATTTAATTTTCATAAAAGTTGAGTAAGGCCCAAAATTTTAGTCGCGCTTCGCGCGCAGTGGTTCCGGAATGGCCAGTGTGATTTCACGAAAGTATCGATGACTATAATTTAGGCAGCGGGTTGGCGTGGCTCCGTTCACACAGAGATATCTGGATATCCCTGCGTTCACACCACATTGTCGCCCTTCGCCCACATGAAATAATTCATCACAGTATATATGGCTCATCATAACGTTTGAAACTGATGTTTTGCAATCTAGCATTTACTTGACATACCGTAATCTAGCATGTCCATGGCGCGTCCTAGCCCGGAAAAGTGGACTCTGCCTTTTTTGTTAGTTTTAGAGCTGTTTTAGCATACCACCTTTGAAATTTTCTGGACTAAAGGCATGAAAAACATGTTCCGCTTTTAGAAGTAGTATTTATGTTTCACTTTCATTTCCCAGTATCATATACTTTGAGTTATAATTAATATCAGTTCTTCTGACTGGATAACATACATGTTGAAGTATAAAAGCAAGTGTAGTAATTCCTTTAATTTCCGGAAATAAAGCTACACAACATGGCATTTTTACGGTCCACCAGATTTTTTATTAACGTTTAATAATCGCGCAAAGTGTTAACACCGTATCCTATACATCTTCTCCGTATCACTGTTCGACTAAACTACGGGCCTTATAATATGGGGGATGGCGCCACACCATGCTATTTTCTAAAAGGTGCTGTTTTAGAAAACAGAGGACTAGTATCGCATTTCCATATCAATGCTATCATTTCATCCCCTGATGTGGACGAATGCTTACGCTATCAAAAATTGGATACCTGCTGGTATGCATCAATATGAATCAAGCTCGCCAACTTTCGCATAGCTCAATTTGCACCTTTTTAGAATCCATGTCAACGAACTAGGATCGTTTTCACAACTACTTACTTACTTGAGTACTTTTAAAGTAAGTCAATTCTACTTCTACTTCAACTAGCTTTAGGTTGCTTATGGAAGAAGTACTTCTACTCGTACTTGAGTAGATTTTCTCGTCGCTACTTCTACTTCTACTTGAGTAGCTTTCTTGACTACTTCGACCACCTCTGACCAGGGGTCGGTAACCCCCTGGCACGCGATCGTGTTTGTTGCAAAGAGTGAAACAGAAGTTTCCAAAATGGATAAAGCTCGAAAGTGACCAAGGCTTATTTCGTAAATTAGTGTAAAGTAGATCTTTTGGAGCAGGTTCTACTTATCTTTATAATTTTCTCCGCACTTCGCGCGATTTATTGGATCCTAATTTTATTTTATTTTGTATAACCCCAAACAATACATCGGAAAAATACGCTTAGTAGGCCTATGCATTAATGACTTCAAGCGTATTTGCAATTATGAGAGGACGACGCATGTTATACCGCGTGTGACCACTGGGATACTTTAGTCAGGGAGTGCGCTCTGTGCGGCCTGTGGGAACGCGACTATTAGAAAACGTCATTTCGACCACGGTGTTTCTAAGCTATAGGTGACACCAAGACGTAACACGTTTCGCAAAACAGGCGACTGCCTGAAGTGCGCCCCTAGAAGGATTGACGGCGATAAAACCTTGAAAATAAATAACAACCGCATGTCGGCTAAAACGTTCAATGTTGATATGGCCAGGCCGCCAGGCGTCGAATTGACTGGCGACGAACAGGCCTTGCCTAAACCGCACGGTGCGAATGAGCCCCGCGACGAAATGCGAATCTTGAGTAGGAGTGTTCGTCGTACGAAAGGCCATTTTTTCTCTACTCTCGTCTCGCAGGCTACGTGTAAGCGATTTCGATCTTTTGAACATCGACCGTCTTTACCGCGATGTTTACAGCTTTGCTGACAAACCTAGCGTGTTATCAAACCGATTGTATGATACAGGACAGAGATGAGCATGAGCATGGATTAAGATCAGAGGTGGTCAAAGTAGTCAAGAAAGCTACTCAAGTACGAGTAAGAGTACTTCTTCCATGAGCAACCTAAAACCACTTGAAGTAGAAGTAGAATTGACTGACTTTAAAAGTACTCAAGTAAGTAAGTAGTTGTGAAAACGATCCTAATTCGTTCACATGGATTATAAAGAGGTGCAAATTGTGCTATGCGAAAGGTCACGAGCTTGATTCATATTGATTATTGATGCATATCAGCAGGTATCCAATTTTCGATAGGATATAAGCATTCGTCCACATCATGGGATGAAAATGATAGTAATGATATGGAAATGCGATACTAATCCTTTGCTTACTCAAACACCACGTTTTAGAAAATATCATGGTGTTGCGAACTCCCCCATATTATAAGGCCTGTAGTTTAGTCGAAGAGCAATGCGGAGATGTTTTGTTACTTGCGGTGTAAGCAATTTGTGCGATTATTAAACGTTAATAAAAAAATATGGTGGACCCTTAAAATGCTATATTGTGTAGCTTTATTTCTGAAAATNGAAGGCATNACTACACTTGTTTTTATACTTNAAGATGTACGNTATCCAGACAAAAGAACTGATATTAATTATTGGAAATCAAAATATATGGTACTGNGAATTGAAANTGAAATATNAATCTAAANACGGAACATGTATTTAATGTCTTTAGTCCAGAAAGTTTCGAAGGTTGGTATGCTAAAACAGCTCTAAAACTAAAAAAAATCAGAGTCCACTTTTCCAGATTAGGACACGCCATGGACAGCTAGATTACGGTATGATAAGTAAATGCTAGATTGCGAAACATCAATTTCAAACGTTATGATAAGCCATATATATTGTGATGAAATATTTGTTATGGCGAAGGGCGACAATGCGGTGTGAACGGAACCACGCCAACCCGCTACCTAAATTATTATCACCGATACTTTCGTGAAATCATACTGGATACTCCGCATTCACTGCGCGCGAAGCGCGACGAAAATTCTGGGCTTAACTCAACTTTTATGAAAATTAAATGTCGATACTCCGTGAAAACAGCCCCGAAATTTCTCAGGCTTTCTTCCTGATTGGAGGATTAAACTACTTCTACTTGACAAACTGAAAATAGCGAAAAGTAAGTAAGTAGATCACAAAATATTATGAAGTAGAAGTAGAAGTAGTGAAATTCAGATCTACTTGCGTACGTACCAGAAGTAGAGGGAAACTACTTGAGTACTTCGAAAAAGTAGAAGTACTTCGTTACTGACCACCTCTGATTAGGATTAGGATATAAGAAAACCGGATTTATAGAATTTTGACGGATTTGGATTGGATTAGGATTTGAGAATTTTTTTCAATGGATTAGGAATAGGATTGGATTTACCGATTTTCGGGGAGATTGATGTCCTGTAGCGAATCACGATAAAATTTCTCGTCCTACCACGATTTTACAAAGTTTGCAAAGGTATTGCTTCATGTACTTTGGCACTCATTGAGCGTTTTATTTATTTTTAGAGAATTATATTGACATATGATGTTGGGGAGATGTGATACCGATGGATCAGAAATTGCAAAATGATCTCTGGCCCTCAAATCTTCAGCCGAGAATAGCAGATCTTTTGCGCGCTCAAGACTTTGATCCAAGCTTTACCTATCGCGGACACTTACATGAATATTCGCCTTTCCTAAAAATATTTATAAACGTTCAAAATTTGTTGCTCGAACGTATCATCGGTCCCCACCCGGTGGGTCCAAAAGCCCACGACCATGGGAACTGTGAGACATACGCTCAAAAAATCAAAATTTTCAACTTATTTTGTTGTGTACTATAATCTAAGCTACAGCTAGCCAATGAAGAATTATTGTCGCCTCCTTCAAGAATAAAATAGATTATTTCAACTCAAATGTTGGCATAAAATCACGTTTCGATTTACGCCCAAACTTACAAAATTAATGCCCGACAAACATATTATCCGCAAATCGACATTTTGACTCTCAAATACCTCGTAATAGCGATATAACACCACAGGTAACTAATATTTACGGCCTCTATATATGTAGGCGTGTTTCTGTTGTTAAAAGTGATTAGTTGGTTTAACTATTTTGCTTGATTTGGCTATGGTACCATAGGCCCCACACCCTATAAATATTATAATTGAATTGAAAATAGTTCACTCGAGGATGTATTGAATTATTAAAAAATATGTGTCATTATATACCCTGATACAAAGCCCTATACCTCACATCAAATATTATGGCTGGTTTGTTATTAGTGTGGAATGATGTAATATAGAAAAATATATATGTCGATCCAAATTTATTTTACACCCCCAAAAACATAAATCATATACATAAGAGTTGGATCAATTACAATAATTCAGTTCACTTACAATTACATTTACAATTACTCCCTTGCATGTTGCAATTACATTACAATTACAACTACTCAATGGTAAAAATATCAAATTACAATTACAATTACAATTACTGTTAAACATGTAATGAATTACAATTACAATTACAATTACTGTTAAACTTGTAATTGATTCGGTAGAGAGGTCTTCTTTGACAACCGTATAGCGACGTAATTAGCAACAATCTCAAGCCATTCATGTTTCATTCATGATACGTAGAATACCTTTTGATTTAAAAATACTCTAACGTATTCGAACTATTTCTAATCATGAGTACTGAACACTACAAACACATAAAAATGTTTCCAGCGACTGTTAATAGCCAACATTTTGAGCGACCAACTGCGAATAGGCTACAGGACAGTCAATGAAATGTAATTAAACGATTAGGCTACTCAGAGCTGAGTGAGGATAATGAAATGTAATTGGTAAGGAGTCAGCGATGAGGATTATACTGTTAAGATGTGAAAAATTAAAATGAATGCAAAGGAAAGCACCTCCTGATAACTACGAATTACAACATTTTGGTTCGCATTTACATTTTAACTTTCTCGGAAACTGTTAAATTGTATTTGATGAACATTAGGGTGCGAAAATTTCTGGCCCCAGTAAATTTGGCCAAGATTGGAGGTAGGATTGGGATAACATCTCAACAAATGCGTGATCAAGTTTGATGAAGCCTTGGTTAGAAATTGAATTTCTTTTTGCAATTTTTGCAGCAAGCCTCGGGTACTGGTCAGATATTTAAAAATAAAACTCTGACCGTGGTGTAGGAAATGGTTCAGCACAGGTTTCAAAAGAGTTTATTTGTTGTTCATTCATTTTTGAAAAATCAAGATTTAGTTTAGCCCACTGATTCTCTAGCTTTTTCAGACACGCCCCTCTTTACCACAGTGCAATATTTCGTGCCCCACATATATCGTCATATCGCACGATGAAACCAGAATGTTAGCAATCCTTACAAATAGTTTGATGGTATGGAGGGTTATGACTAGGGCCATTTTTATATGACCTTAAAAAATCAATTATATGACTTTATTTTTGGGAAAATATGACTTTATATGACTTTATGCGAAAATCGTGTATTTTTACATGTAACCAACGTCACTCATGGAACTGACGAGTAAAACATGAACAACATAACAGTAATACACATCCATTTTATTTTAAACCACTTTTGTAGTACAGTTTCATGTAGTGTGGAATGTTGAAGTCTTCAAAGTTACGATTTGGACGTAAAAATGACTTTAGTAAGGAAAATGAGCTCTCCACAGACGCTGATGTTGGTTGACACTTCTGCAGTTTTGCATACAGCGCTGCTGAAATGTCTTGTCTTTGTAGCTCCAAAACTTTGTTTCACATCGTTTTTGACCAATCGCTTCTTAATGTAATTTTTGAGCTCAAGCGGATCTTTTCCGAAATCGAGGGCATTTAGATCAGCATTAGCAGCCTCTTTGATAGTGTACGCACAACTTTCCATTTTCAGTATCAAGTTTGACCTATTTTTGTAGTGGAGGCATATTTTTGTTAACTGACTCGTCAACTTTGGATCGTTCACTGAATCTTTGACGCTCTTTACAATAACTCCTTCAACTTCCCGTGCGTTGACTCTTTCTTACACTTGTGGAAGTCTCTGAACTTCAAATGACGTCCTACTTCAGTGCACAGAAGTAAAACAGATTGTGTGGCAACACAATGCAATGTGTGACCTCATAATGCAATGTGTGACCTCATAGGTCTGCGACTGTAATGTTATGTAGGCTAACCTTACAGTTTGACTTCGTTCAATCAGAAATTGCCTTACTTTCTTAGTGCGTAATTGCTTCAATTGGCACTTTTTATTTAAAGTATACAACAATATGACTTTATAACTCAAATATGACCTAACCAGAAAAATATGACTTTATAACTTTCTTAATATACCCCATATGGATGCGGTTTTTGCGTTAAAATTGATTTCACGACTTACTGATGCATAGAAAAAAATATGACTTTAATGACTTTAAATTAGGCTTACCATATTTTGGAAATCCAAAAAGAGGACACTTTTTCAGAAATTTGCAACTTGCAAAACCCGGAGTGAAATTCTCAAAAACCGGTTAATCTCTCCCACTTTGTGATCGGTTGACTGACT
>ATSW01005215.1:0-20442 GCA_000444245.1 Botryllus schlosseri
AGACACAATGCGATGTCACGAACAGATAGGAGGATGTAGAACGACACGCATCAGTAGCGATCCTTTACTCTAACATCCACCTCGGCCTAGAGTGCCCGATGTCACAGTTCTTTTTCGATGCTGATCTCTTTGAAGCCGCGGCCCTTTCTACTAGTTCTTTTCCATTCATTGTGAGTGCTTTCTTTCGTCGGGTCTTTTTCTGGGCTTTTTTGTCGCCGTAAGAACGGCAACGGCAGGGAAAGAGGAGCCCAGATAAACCTCCGACGGGAATCGAACGCGGGTCGCCTGCGTGCTGGGCGCTTATCGTAACCACTACACTATCTCGCCATCCATGGTCTGCAATCTAACGGACATCATCAACTATTGCACGTGGTCACGAAGCATGAGCTGACAAACGGTGTAAAATAACTGATCTGACCCACCACAAATGCAATAAGTTGACTTCGTGTCAAATCCCATGGTTATCACAAATGCGAATTGTCTCTGGCGTTAGTTCATATTGTCTTGTAGTTATAGTATGGCCAGGTTGGCTTGTGTGCATCGGAAAAGCACCAACTGAGCCTCTAAACATTGCGAACAAATCACAGCACCTTACTGAACTCGTGACAACCAGATATGCATAACAAGAGAGTATGGACGCCATCTGTTTTGTGACATCTGATATTGTTACTTCATAGATATTCCCTATATAACTGTTAACCGCAATAGACATGAGATACCGTGTCATTGTTGAAAAGTAGGCCCCTTAAACATTGCCTAGATTTCACACGAAATGCAAGCTGTCAACTCCTCGTCATGCCGCAAAGTTGAAGGGGACTAGCAATTCGATAGTGCTATCTCGCGAGGGCTACTTCCATCACCATGAAATTTTCACGGCTTCTAGGTGTCGCTATGATGTAAACAAAATATCGCAAATTGTAGTTCCAGACCACAGAATTTGAATTTGACAAGAGAAATTGTGCTCCAACATGCGAGACACCATGCGACTCCATACCTCAAAATTGTGATGTCCCTTTTTTGATCCAATGCTGGTTTAAGTAAGCAATAACACATGTTGCTGAAATTTGAAGAAGTATGTGCAAATCGTGAAATTTCGTTTTGAAATTCCAAAATTTATTTTTTTCAAAACTTCTGTAAAACTCAAACCTTGGTATAGATAGGCCAAACAATAATAAGCAAGATACAGATCTGGATGTTGGCTTTCCCAAAAAAACTATGAGTGTGTAATCCACAACATGTATTTCGCACAAATTTTTGGTTTCTGAGGAAGCGATATAACGAAACTTTACGATGGAGAAAAACGCCATTGAACATTTTTGCAGTGAAAGAATATGGTAACGTTATGCCCCATAAAATTGAAATCAATTTTGTATTGGTGAGATAAGGGCATGACGTAAAAACAGAGGTACCATGTTTTTATTTCCAACCAAAAAATAAGTTAAGATACTTTTTCAAATTTTACAGCTGCTAGCACCCTTAATTGCAGAAACGGTACCGAGGCCATAGATATTGCGCAGATATTAGGTACAAACCATGTCTGACACCACTAAAATGTGCAGATATCAGCTCCTTACTCCATAGCATATTTTCTCTTGTCGCCATAGGGGATTAGTGATCCGCTTTATTGATTGCGGTATTGTAATGAGCTTGGTCAGAATTTTCGTTGCATCCAAACATTCTTGAAAATGAGTTACCAGCAAACTTGTTCATATTTTACATTTCTGGTGAATGAAAAATGAAGTCCCGATTTTCGCGCATGAAATGTGCAACTCCCTCATTTACGTATTATGGATTGATGAAGCTCGCATACAGGCACTAGGTGGCTTCTCTGGGTAGCAATTTAGCGAATGCGGAATCCTTCGGGCAACACAAATTCGATCTTCGAGTTACCAACTGTGTTACCAACTGTCACACTGCCAGAACATTGATAAGAATTTCTTGACGACGACATTGCTGCATAATAGTCCATTTGTGAGCAGTACAGTTAATGTCGTGCTGGTAGTCATAGAACACTCTTGCTCCAGTCCTATACTATCAGATATAGACTATAGAGGTAGAATCTGAGGTGTTACTTTGAGGTATTCTTTTAGGCTGTGAACCTGTACAGGAAAAATATCAGCGGTCTAGACCGCGTAGCCAGAATGAAAACTTGAGGCCGGACAATTTTTTTTTGTTGTCCGTGTGTTTGGGAAATGTTTGGGATCTGATATATGCACACTATTTGAAGCCATAGACCTCATATCTTCTCAATGATTGTATTCGCACATTCACTGGAGCTAATAACAGTAATAACATCTGCTCACCAAACGAGCTCAGAAATGCTTCATACAGGATATCTTAGCCTTACAAACGTTACAACCGATATGTGATAGGAGATGATGTTGATATGACATTGATGTCTGTTGTTTTATAATGGTATCAGCACCCATTATCTGTTATATCTTGTTATATGCCAAGCATGAGCCTGTTATCGTGATTAGCATGGTTACGTTAAAGCGACAAAGTCCAATATGTATATTTTGGATTTTTCTTGCCGCATTTATTGACATTTTCGTCTTGGTGAGAGTTAGCCAAAAAGTTTGTAGTGTCTCTGTGGCCCACCTCACCCATGGTTACTTAGGTTACTATGTAATATGAATGCATATGTTACAAGGGCTGCACTGTAGTCTTATGTTTGTCCAATGTCCATACTTACCATGTACGTACACTATGATCTACAATGTACAGTGCACACATTGTACAACTTGCTCTCTAAAGGGATGGATTATTTCTCATACTTCAATGTGAAACCTGACTCAATCAGTCTAATAATCATGATATTGAAATAGTTGTAGCCGGCTAAACCCGAAATTTTTCAGTAAGTTCTAGTTCTGAAAACTTTTCCGATCAAAATAGGAACTATTTCCTTTCAAATGGAGACCCCTTTTATGCTGACTTTATACAATCGGTATTTTTGTGATTACTCTCCATTTTCACATTCGATCTATTCTATTGCAGGAATGTACTTAGGCACCTTGTAAATTAATATGAACATAAAAAAATTAGTTGTACTATCTTTATTAGTTCTTCAAACAACAACCTTGGTGCTAACCCTCCGATACTCCCGATCGAAGCCGGTTGAAGGCGCTCGGTTTTTGAACAGCACTGTGGTTCTGGTTGCTGAATTTGTCAAGCTGATATGTTGCCTTTTGGTCATACTGAAGACAAATGGATTCAACACGGCGTCTGCTCTCGGCGAGATCAGACGAGAGGTTATTCATAAACCTATTGAGACTTTGAAAATCGCAATTCCATCCGGATCATATGCAATACAAAACAACCTACTTTTCATTGCCCTGTCCTACCTGGACGCGCCGACCTATCAGGTGTCGTATCAGTTAAAGATCTTGAGCAGCGCAATATTTTCAGTGGTTCTACTGCGCAGAAAGTTGAATTTCTTGAAATGGGTCTCTTTAATTTTGCTGATGGCCGGTGTCGCTCTGGTTCAAATTCGCCCGGACGATTACGAAGAAAAAGACCCCACGTTACGGTGGTACGGACTAGGTGCTATTCTGATGTCGTGTGTGAGCAGCGGATTTGCGGGAGTCTACTTTGAAAAGTTGCTGAAGCGCTCCAATCAGTCGTTGTGGATTAGAAATGTCCAAATGGCGTTGTTCGGAACGGTGTTCAGTGGCATGGCTTGCTACTATTCGGATATGGACATCATTTCTCGGGATGGGTTTTTTCAAGGTTATGACGGTCTGACGTGGTTTATTGTGTTATTACACGCAGTTGGCGGTTTGCTAGTTTCGTGTGTAATCAAATTTGCCGATAACATCACAAAGGGTTTTGCCGCCTCTTTGTCAATAGTGATATCTAGTGCAGTTTCGTATTTTATTTTTAATGAATTAAATCCTAGCCCTTATTTCGTGATCGGTACTGCCACTGTTTTGTTATCAACAATTCTCTATAGTCGTCCTGGTTAGCATATTTATCATTGTAAATTGTGGCAAAAGCAGAATTGCGTGGAAAATATGAGCAATTTGTCTCGCTTTGGGGAGGCAGTGACTGCGATTGTCTGCTTGAATGGCCTGTGCTGCATTGAGATTTATAGTGTCTTTTCAGTTACCTGGTCTAGTCAAGAATTTTTTGAATACGATATATTGAATGCCGTGCTACTGATTTTATCTTCTGACTGCCCTGTTTTAACAAGCCACCTTTTATAGCTCTGTAGTAGTCTACCTAATTGCTATGGCACTAGGCTGACTGCTAAGATGTATATGTATATTGTTGATGTTGAGGAATATATGTAAGGATTGATTGGTAATATTGTTGTCAACATATCAAAATAGATCACTGTCTTACATAGTATCATCAAGTGAAGTGCGTAAAAGAACACGAGGTCATCAAATTCTGTCCCAAAATGGACAAGATGCACCCACCCCCGCTGGGAACCCCTGCTCTAGGGTGTCTGGTGGTGGGAAAATAATTTCTTGCTATAAATGTCATACACAAGACATGTATGTGCAGTGTGCACTTACATAATTAGATTGTGTATATTGGTTTCAGTACTAGGGCAACTGCTTAAACAGATGAACGAGACTCACAGTTGCACATGAGTTCCAATTGGCTGTTCCCAAACGATCGTGATTTGCCAGTGATAGCAAACGCCTGGCGCTGGTGAATATTTTGGTGTAAATTATTTCTTTGTCCTCTTTACAATATGTATAATTTTAAAGGAAGTACAGAGTCTTCGTATACGTATTTTGTGCACTTTTCTCAGCGCTGGTGGTCAGTCCACATTTAGTGCTCTGTGTGTTCCCTGCTTCTAAACACGCAACCGTTTTACATTTCATGAGTTTTTGTGCTCAGACTTGGCAACAACTGTGATGTATTTGTTTTACAGATTGATTAAAAAACAACTTAGCAAAATGTCATGATTAGTATTCAAAATTTAGCCTTTTAACAAGGAACTGTATCAAGAGCATCCGATGGCTGCAGTACCGGAGGTGAGCATGATGATACAATTTGGAATTCAACTCGAGCAGGAATTATCATTTGCTTGATTTAGCCAACATTTTTCTGAAGTTGTATCTAGCAAAATTGAATCAGCTCCCTCTAGTTGAGAATGCCGCTTTTGGCTCTGATTTGCTCCAACTACTATTGAAGGTGACAAGAATGACTTTATATGTTTTCTTTTTCAGCTGTGTTTTGGAGATTTTTCAAAAGAAGAATTTGACAATTATCTGACTGGTCAATCATGCGTGGAGGTGTGTCAAGTTGTCATTTCTGTTTCCAGTTTCGATTGAATTATATGAATAACTTGAATATTCGGGCAACCGTAAGGGACGTCTGCAACGTTCCTGGTATCCCATGATTAACTTTGAAAAGCGGCAATGACTTTGTTGCCTTTTCCCTGACATTGTTGACATGTATAAATAACTTCGACAGCATGTTAACCAGCAGAATGAGGCACGTTAAACAAGCATGCGCCAGTGTCAGTAACTCTATATAACCTTAGTAGCTACTCTCATATAAGGCAGCTACATTTCAATTTACCATCCCTGGAAATCATGTAGGCCTATGTGTTTTACGGTCTCCGTCATCCACAAGGAATGATATCCAAGTATTCTGCTTTATTATCATTGCACTTATATTTTATATTGGAACATTTTAATGATGCCCACTATTGTATTTTACAGCTACCACCGCTGTATGGAGAAGGTTTGTGTGTGTGTTTAATGGCGAGAGCATGCATATGATCCATAATTATCGTTACTTTTTATTCCATCAGGCGATGACTATGATTTTCTCAATGGGGACTCATCCGAGACTACCCTATGTTTCTTCAACGGGCCTATCCTGAGAGACGACAACGGAAATCTAATCATCGACCAATTGACTGAAAGCAGGAAAAAACAATTGGATATAATCCAACCGTCGAAGACGATTTCAGATGACAACTTACGTGTGCCGAATGGTACAGCCACATCGGAAGAACTGAGTCAACAACCACACAACGGGCAAGTTAACGGCCTTGCCTCAGAAGAGCGCGAGTCTGAAGTGTCCGACATACCTCAAACTGTCCTGGTCAATGGTCATTTATCGGATAGCGAAGATATAACTAAAACTAAAAAGGAACAGGACATAGTCAATGACGCTTCAGAACAGCAAATATCCGTGGCTGAAGAGGTGCCGATGATTACCAAAAGCGCGGATACGGATAAAACAGAGAATGCCATCGGTACCCCGCCGGCCAAGGGAAAATCGTGGGCTTCCCTGTTCAGCGGGAGCGCGCCCAATCAAGCTAGTAAACTGCCAAAGACGATAGCCACGATTAAATCCGAAAAAACTGTCACGCAGTCGCACGCCGCGAATTACAAGGAAAGTTCTCAGAACAGAAAGAAAGGCGGCGCCGGCAGCGTGGTGAACGGATCTACCTTGAACTCTCCTCAGTCTACTCAACTCGTCGATGTAGCGAACGATCAATTCTCCAAACAAATTGCAGGTAGCGTAGCAAATAGCCATGTCGTACGCTACTGTTTTCTATCTAAACTCTGCGTTTGGGATTATTTTTTCAACCAGTTTTTTATTACCTAATTTTCAATTTGCGTAAAAATGCCTGCAAGCGTTTTGATCATTAGAAATACAGTAAGCATACATGTTATCAATAGTGTGCGAGTAAGCTATTCTATTTGTAGTGAATATATTGGCTTTTTACTCAGTTTTTGGTAGGCTACTGCTTCATTTGTCGATCAGTGGTCTGTGATGTCTCTTGTGTTATTTGTTTGAAATGTACCACACCACAAGTTTTGTTAACAATGCAATATTGTAAAGTAGTAAACGGCAGTATATGTAGGTTACTGAATAATATGGTGTTAACAGTGATTACAGCTTGTTGGAAATTGATTTTGTTATTAGATCTTAGCTTAAGATTCAAGGCCTTATGCTCTACATAAGTTTGAAGCCTGAGAAAATGGAATGGTATTGGCAGGTTATATGATTTCTTTTCGGATACTATATTGATTTTGTAATAGGTAGAGCATGTATTCCGAGTAGCAGTGTGGTGATGAAGTGTCACTCGATTCCATCCTGATCAATATGCAGAGCTATTTCAGTGCTACTACCGTTTTCCTTGGTATGGCGATGTCACTTTCGTGCGCGTTTTTCATGTGCAAATTTTCAGATCAAATTTCGAAGAACGAGATTGTTTACAAGTCGCCCGGACTCATGCCGAGAGGTTTTATCAACTCCAGCAACTGGTGCTATATCAATGCCGTATCCTTTTATGGAGTAATATATATTTTGCCTAAAGTAGTAAAATGTTCGTAGTCATTGGACAAGGTGCGGATTTTGTCCTGTACGCCTGATGTGTGATGAAAGCGTATTCTCGTGGATGGGGAATCTCGTGTGGGAAATTTCTGTTGCTTGTCAATCTTGGCATACCCACGTTGATTGTGTATTGATTTAATCGAATCTGACGGTATTTGTGATGGGAGATCGCTTTTCACTTTGCTGTACAAGAACTGCAGTCTTGATTCTTTCCCCCGCTGTATGTAAGTTTTATCAGTATTCTTCGTGTACCTCGGTGGGAGTCTCTTCGAAATTTCCTTAGCTTCCCTTCATGTTAGACACTTCAAGCTTTGCTGACTTCTTCACCTTTTTGTCATTTGATGCGATCGCTGCCTTCGAGGCAACCCACAGGCGACAAAAATGTCACGACAACATCCACACCGATTTTGGACAGTTTGTAAGTGTGTTTTTATGATTTGTGATGTTTTTTATCGCTCATCGTTCATTGTGTGTTTTTCGCAGCGTCCGCCTCGTGAAGGAACTGAAACCGTTACCCAAAAAAGGCTTTCAGCGAGCCGGAAAAGAGCAGTTTCAAGGCACGTCGTACGAGCCGGATTATATCTACAACATGTTATCGACAATCAAGTCGAATTTTTCCGAGAAGGTCGGTTTGTTTGGATTTTCGTGAGTGACAACTCATCGAATTTCTCTCGGCAGGGACGGCAGGAAGACGCCGAAGAGTTCCTTTCTTGCGTTCTCAACGGCCTGCACGAGGAGATGCTCAAAGTGAGCGAATTCCATTTGGGGCCCGGGTCAGACGAAGCTTCTCCGAGAGGCTCGCATTCCGAACTTGGTTATGAGGTAGGTGGAAGAAATTTATAAGATCATGAAATTTTTGTGTTTATCTATTGATTCGGAGCTGTATCAAGTCCATCCGCTTATATAGGGCTAGATATCTGCTGAACTTGTTCTCAATTACAAAATGCAAGAGATGAAGGCTGGAATTAAACCGCTATATTTTATACTGATTTAGAAATAGCTTACTAACTATCACTATCAACTTATCCTGTGTCACAGTGCTGCAATATTTAGTGTCGTACAAAACCGTTTAAAAGTAGTCTGCAACCCTTATGACCAGCATAGTCGCCGGACGGTAATTTTCCTCAGTCACGCGGTTCGATGATGTCACAAATGCGATTTGATTTTTGAAATTTCAGCGGTCGGCAGAATTATTTTGAGAAATTTTACCGGTCCACGAACTGTAAAATTTGAAAACCACTGATCTCTACGATACTGTATGCCGTTTTCGCAAACTGTGCAGAAGCGTAGTGGAATATGCATTAATGTTTAGCTACTTCAGATACCCGTGCACGAAGACGAGCATGGAGACGACTCTAGCGAGGAGTGGGACCAGTGGGAGGAGGTCACCGCTACTAGGAAGAACAGAAGTTCCGTGACGCGTCGAGCGGATATCACAAAGTGAGTCGTCGTTTATCCGCTTTTTATGCTGCAATATTGTCTGTCTCTCACTATCGGCGGTGGCTTTTTCCAGATCGGTGTTCTCAACCTCAACCTTCACAAACCCACGGAACCACTGTCCGAGATAATTGAAACTTGCGAAACAAAATTTTCAACATTCTATATTTCGATATTACCTTCCACTGATATCTGTGCCTAGTCGAGTCGCGGAGTTGATGTGTCTGCGGTTATTCTATTTGTGCAGATGTGACAATGTTTACTTTGAGCGATTTAGAGCAATGGCCGGTCTTGCACTAATTGATTTATAGGCGATATCAGAAAGTTGATAAACGGGGTTGGGAACCGCCTTAGGAACGGTAGTTGACAGGTTTTGATTTACATTTAATTGTAATAAAATCTTATTCGAGCTTGTTTGATCGGAACCTCGACTGGTACAGTTTTTTGTCCTGTTTGATATGTACTAGAAAGAATGTTTGCATTGCTAGTTTAATATTTGATTTTGTCCTCCATAGCCTAAGTTTTAATATATATTCTTTTGCTGATATTTTTTCCTCGCGTAGTTCCAAAGCTCTGATTCTTTTTACTGCAGGACTCCAGTTTCCGACGTGTTTCGGGGGGAGCTTCGTTCGGACCTGTTTCAGGAAGGCCTGAGAGCCACCGCCACACTGGAACCGTTTTTCACACTGCCTCTCGACATCAACGATCAGAAGCCGCGATGGTCCGTGAACGAGGCACTGGAGCATTTGACGCGGATGGAGACCGTCCAGGACTTTACGAACGCCAAGACTAAGACGAAGGTGGGGTTGAAGTATTTTGTTTGAAAATTTGGTGGCCAGCCGTCTCTAAATGTCGCTAGATGACTCCTTGAACAAATAGAACCACCTAATCCGCAAGCTGCCAACGTCGTAATTTTGTGCTTGCTATATTCTACTCGACCAGTCTATGGTCGGTGGCCCGCCCAGTCATCACCAGCTACTTACATACAATTTACAGAATGACGCTTCACAACGCATCCTTTTTGAGATCTTCAAAATTTTGGACAGTGTTTTGTGCTTTGTTAGGATGCCATAAGATTTGTTGTTATTTGGAAGGGCAATGTCTTGTAAATATAAAACTTGAATAGTGTATCCATATTGCAATAAACCCGAATATGACACTACAATTGGTTTTGAGGACACGACTTCGACTATGAGAGGCAAAAGTGATGTGTGGTCTGGTGTTAGCTTCCCAAATAGGATATCATTTGGATCGAGCAATGAATTTGGACCGATGCTAGTTGTCATATGTGGTGAATATATGATGTTCATGGCCCCTGAGTCTGACTGCATCCGAGTTTGCAGCGGTGGTCAAAGCACGACAAAGCAGTAATTGACGATATTCACGCGTCGTTTGAAGTAATGCTGTAAATTAGAGAAGGATTTTCAAGACACGTCACAATTATTGGAGTGAGCAAGTGGATTTTTCGACGGGGGGCCGCTTATGTTTATCGGTCGGTGACAATTTTCAAAATTGACCAAAGTCTCTTCTCTATCAACGCATACTGGACAGTGGCCACAAATAGGCTCAATTTTCTATAAATCTAATGTGGATTCCGGACGAATTTCACTGATAAAATCGATATTCTACCCAAACGATATAATTTGTGCTTGTCATAATCGTAAATCTTGAAGTAGGCAAACTCCGAAAATCGGAGGTCCTCCTCACCTCTGCGTTTTCGTGAAGATTGTATGTGTCCAGGGTGAAGCCACCAGAAGGATAACCATCGAAACCCTGCCGCCCGTTCTGATCATGCACCTGAAACGTTTCATCTACGACAAGGAGGGCGGCTCGATGAAAATCGACAAAGAAGTGCAATATCACACCGATCTCGTCGTCGGTAAAGGTACGAGATTCGACCTGCGATAACTTATTTTACGACCGAAAGCTGAGAATTTCTCTCAACTTCCAGAACTGCTTTCAAAGTCCAGCAAGAAGCTGCCGCAAGAGAAGCGCTCGTACAAACTGTTCGCAGGTATCTATGTATTTCGTGTCGATGTACGTCCAAAGGAGGTCAAAATGCTCATCATTGGTATTCCAGAAGTAACACTGCAAAAATCTTCTGAATTAGAAGTAAAAGCACTTATTTCCAAGACGCATCCAAACTACTTCCAGTGGAAATAGAAACCGAAGATTCTAAACGTAGTCTAGTAAATAGTTTCAATTGATAGATTTTGTCGCATTCTTTTGGCAGTTGATAGAAAGAACCTACTTACGAAATCACAAACGCGAAATGACATCCTTCAAAAATATATCAAGTTGCTGTGATACAGGAGATATTTCATCTAGTTGTTATGGCTCTTTGGTAAACGCGATGGTAACATATCCTAAAACTACTTTCTGCTTAACAAGATCCAAAGTGTTGAGTAGAAGTGGAAGTTGTGCGAGAAGGCAAAACCTATTTGAGTGCTCCAAAAAGTAGAAGTACTTTGTTTTTGACCAGCTGTGCGTATGTCACCACGCTTTCTTTTCACAGTCGTGTATCACCACGGGAAGGCGATGAACGGGGGCCACTACACCACTGACGTTTATCACGACGGGTTGAACTGTTGGTTGAGGATCGACGATCAAGCCATAAAAATGAGCAAAGTTCACGAGGTGAGTGGGATTTTCGGTTGATCAGTGCCGTCACCGGGACTGATTTAGCGCCCTGTGATGACTCGCGGTAACTTGAGACACCTGTACCTGAAAGTAGTGACTGTGCACTTTGTGCAGTGGTGTTGATTGAATTTACCATGCTGTACTCCATACTTCGATGTGCTTCTCTCCCAGAAACAGTTATGTCTATTGTATTATTATTATTACTAACAGGTGAATCGACCTACTTTTAAAAAAGTAAAAAGAAAATTTGGGAAAGTGTGCCTATGTAAAGACTTGATAATCTCTGCGACCGCAATGACCCCTTGTTAACATCTGAGAAAGTTAATTTGATATTGAAGTAGTCAGTGCAGTATTTTAGCAACCTCCGGGTAGTATATGTTCTCCCAACTTTGACTCCAAAGGGGTTTACGAAATTTCTGTGACTCCAACTCCATCAAGAGAAATTTCAACAAAACCTCCGACTACATAGCCCCGAATCTTGCTTCTCCAGCGTATTCGGGTCAATTATGATGAACATGACACGACGTTCTCCATTCAGGTCGTCCGTCACGATCCGCAACGGACCGCGTATCTCCTCTATTACAAGAGAACCGACTTGATGGCCGTCTGAACAGCGTTGGATAACTATGCACTATTCCTTGCATATGAGGGATGCCAAATGCGATTTTTAAAGGATGGGATTTCGAGAACTGACGAGGTTTTGTAAGAATCGCGGTCTACGATTTTTTGCGACAACTAGCCGCATGAGGTTTCCGTATCGATTTTGGGTCATATGCACACTCTGCCTTTAGGTGACTGTATCGTGCAGCGATTTTAATTGAACTGTGGAGAATGTGTCATTTTCACCATTTGTATATAGATCGATCGTGTTGCAATGACACCGAAAGGGCATACTATATCATACGAGTTATCATGGTTTGAACCTGATACTCGGATATTTCTTGCCTTTGTCAGCATTGAGATGTCAAAATTATCATGTCTGTTATTAATTGTGTCGCGCTATTGTCAAAATCGATGGTAAACGTCCATGACTTGTCAGTTGCAAAGTTTCGACGCCACTTGACCAGTTGTGTAGCGTCCGATCAATGCAATTCTCGTAACGTAACTCGCTAAATTTTCCTCAATAAAATTTCCGACTCGACTCCGAAACAGACCTCGTAGCCTATTACTTGTGTGTCACCCACTTCTACCTTAACTGCTTCACATATATTCACTGCGTTGCATTGTCGGTACTTTCTGTTTAGGAACAAACAGTCGCATCTAGTTTGATGGCTGGAACTTTTGTTACATTGATATATCTTGTATTACGTTAGGAGAGACGTTCTGCTGATTTTTTTATGGGACACGGCTGCATGCGAGTTGCAGGCATTCGGTCTGGTTATATTATTTTATCATCACAATGTGAACTTGTGGTATTCGATTTTTTTTTGTATCATTCACCGCTTAGATGTTGTTGCCCACTATTATGATGTTGCTGATTTAAAAATCTTATAATTTCTCTAATTTCTAAAACCAGTCAGACGAACAGTGTTGCTTCTGTGGTTGCTATTGAAAAGGTGACATGGAGGGCACCTGGTATGAGAGACTAATTTCTGTGATTTTCTTATGAATATGCCGCATATTTTGTGTTGGATTTGATATATTACGTTGCCAAACATGTGATGCCAAATAACACTGCAAGGCATAGGTACTAGATGCAAACTGATTAACACTTATCAGGATTTGCATAACTGTTGTTGTCGGCGCCAATTGAAGTAACTTGTGCATCCCAAGTTTGGTCCGGCCTGTTGTCTAGCAAAACAGGTGCTATTGTTTTTCTCTTGTGGACAACATATTGGTTCTCTCTATTGAGTTGCAGTTTATTGTACTTGAAAGTATGCGCTGATAAAATATTAGTCACATTATCTCTCCATTGAGAAACTCACATAGTGATATTTCTGGAGAAGGGGTGAATGGGAATAATAATATGCGTTCTGACTGACGATGGTTTGTTGATTTCTTGCTGAGGGATCGGTATGGCAGAGTGGAGACCGATATGATTGACAGTTATGTATTTCCTATGACTAGTTTTCTTGTAGGTAATGTAGATGTCTGTCTAGGAAGGTCGTCTTGGTGGAGGTTGTCAGTACGAAGTACTCCTTGGCCAAAATTCTTGTGTGGTTGAAAGATAGGACTACTATGACAACAGTTTGTGAAGCCAAATTACATCCTTTTCAAAATAGAATCTGGATGGATTCGAATGTCTTGCATGACTGAGATTGCCGATTCAACATGAGTGGGGAAGAGGAGTGTGGCGTATATAAACTCACGGCCGACTGCAATTAGTATACGTCCCACTTTCCATTTGGCTGAAGGCAATTTGACGGTAATTTTTGACCGGCTTGAGAAAATGTAAATTTTATTCTGCTCGTGATCCAGGAACGCCACAAAATCAGTCTCGAATATTGCATTGTAACGGAGTTTGGTATTGTGACGCAACCATGCCCTCTGAGCAGCACAAGAGCAAGTGCGCACGAGAGTGAATCGGTTGCACAACAATGGCCAATACGCTTGCGGCCAATAGACCTCCCAGACGGCATGTTTGGATCACAATACCAAACTCCGTTATAATGCAACGTTCGAGGCTAATTTGGGAGTTCTAGGACCATGAGCAGAATAAAATTTATATTTTCGCAATCAGTACCGCGGTAGCTTTCGGTTGATACTCGTTTTATCAAATTTCGCGCTCGGCAAGTCGGTCAGAAATTACCGTCAAATTACCTTTAGCCAAATGGAAAGTGTGACGTTGACGAATTTCACTGAGCCGTGAGATTTGCTTGTGTCCACGCCATATAGCACTATGGTAATATCATAGCCTTTATAAAGTCATGGTAATATGGTTTGTAATAACTTTTGGGAACACCACCTATTTTGGTATGCTAAGGAAAGGGGTGATGACACAGTAAATATAATTAGCGGCGTATATTCAAGTTATACTAAGTAATATATTTATGTATCGCTGACGGGAAAGGAATTAGCATGATCTTAATTTAAGATTGAATGTGTCACATTTAGCAGACCGCGTGGATTGTACTATTTGATCACATCCTGCACACCGTCATAAGATGGAGCTCGTCGGCATAATTTTCTAATCTCGCCACGCTTGGCTGAATCGATTCTGTGACCCTTTCGAGGTTATTTTTTGTTTGGTGTTGCAATTTTTCGATCACCCGTAATTTTCTGAAATATGGATACTGACTGGAGTGACCAGGCGAAGGAGAAAATGGGACTGTATCCTCCCCATTTCCATAGGGGCGCGCAAATCAGTCTAAGCACCGGAGAGTTGAAGACAGTAGAAAATCTTACAACTGAAGACTTCGAAAGATGCACTGAAATAAGCCCAGATCTCAAGCTGGACAGCAGTACGGTCGCCAAAATTGAATACGACGAGGCGAGGGGCATGGTCATTTTGAGCTTCCTTGTGGGGCACGCCAGACTGCAAATTACAGTTGAAGCCCCAGTTGAACATCCGTTCTTTGTGTATGGAAAAGGATGGTGCTCCGTGAACCCTGACAGCTCCATGATTAAATACAGATTGTCGTGCAACACGCTAACAGTGGGCGATGTCTGCGCTTCATTAACAAAGAAACTATCCCGATCCAACGCTTAAGAGCTATAAAGCAGCTTGACTAAAACTTTGAGGAAGTGTAGATCAAGATCCAAGGATGACAGATGGTTGTCAGATCGCTGCTACCAAGAAGGCGCAAGGTTTGGAGACATATGACATGATACGATGTTGGCCTGTGCCTCATGGCTTATGAAGAACATACCTACTTCGGCTACTTGCATCGGTAGCCTAATACTACCCTGTACCTTCGAGTGTGCAATCCGAAGCTGGTCTTCATACCAAAATAAGGAGACTACGGTAACCACTTTGGGACTATTGGTCATAACTCTTATCGCTCAACAGTCTCCAACATCCACAAAAATTTATAGACAAATACGAATATTTATTGCACTTAATGCCTCATAAATTGTGACACTCGCAATACTTTCCCAAACTGTGTCATGTGTACTAGTCTAAATAGCAAAATTGCTTCAGTCGTCTGCTAAAATGTTATTTGCTAATACATTTTAAAATGGTTAAAAACTCAAGATCGTAACACTGTTAACGGGCTTATTCCGTGATGTCCAGGTCCTCAGCTCAGCGTCAACTGAAAAAATGAATCGGAAACCAGGTGAATTACATTGCACTACAAAGGCTGGGCAAAACTGATTACTATGCGGCATCACTCGTTTTGGCGTCATAACATGAATGATGCACTTTTCATGAGATATGAAGAAAGCGACACCAGTTTTAACCCACATAGAGATGTTTTTTCGGCCATACCTGTTTTATTGCATATTGTGACAATGTTCTGGGTTGATTTTCAAATTATTAGGTATGGATGATGCTATACGATAAATCAAGGTTTTATGCTTCCACGTTGAGAGTGAAGTGTCAGATCTATAATTTGATAATTTGAGTGTTATTGGAAACGGATGTATAATCTAAGCACTTAAAACGGCTCGAATCATTATGATTAATACTCGATTCAGATCAGAGTACCTAAATCATTATGCCCAGTCCTACACACAACCAATACGCACCTTTTCTTTAAGCTGATTCCCTAACTGTAGACAGATGTCAGTGGCTGAAACGACTTTACTTAACCACGGTATTACACAAAATGATCTGTGAGCGGTAGCTATCTCATACAAGGATCCGGAGTGTTCTCTAAAGAGATTGCAAATGTGATGCTATATCAATTGGGGGCTCGGACATAACGTTGACTTACAGTACAGATCCCACTGGGTGAAACAGCTGCTCCAAATGGAGTGTAGGAGAGGATTTGGTTAAATGTGCGTGATTCTGCTGCACAGTGTAATGAGTAATGACTAAGCAGTCCTCCAGTATATAGAAATTGACGATGTTGTCACCAGGTAATGGCGGTGAAAAGATTTTCTGCAAATCGTTGATAATCAAGAGGTATTCAAGAAGAGCGACATATTTTAGATCGACATACCACAATCCCACTCGAGACCAATGCTTCCAGAGTAAGTTTGCACGGGGAAAATAGTCGTTTGCGGCTAAGGTTGACACATCTCAGCAAATTATTCAGTATATCGATAACAAAGCTCTTCGAATATTGATCGACATCGCAACTGGAAAATATTGATTCAAGCGTTTGGCAACTTCAGTTAAAAAGAGATTGAAACCTCATTATCACTTGAATTAGATTTGTTTTCAAGAACGATGAAATTCAATATCTACGACGTACAGTACACTGTCAAATAAAATGTTCCAAATGAAGATAGGCATGCTAGGATCCATGTGACTTGGTTGAGCATTAACTACAACAAAATAATATGTTTTTATAATGAACTACAAACACCACTTGCAGCTCAAAATTAAAAAATATTTCGAGGCTTCAGATGTATTCAAGTTCCTCGCAGCTCGTATATCACTAAGCCTTGGAGAAGCTTATAACCACAAGCTAGTTCCCAGAACCCATTACGAATACTATCTATCTTTACTTGGATGTGTCTTCAAACATTGAAATCATGTTGAATCCGATTTTCAAATGGTTTATGGCATCCTGAATTTGCTGCAGCTTCCATTGCTTATCCTCACGAAATATGGACCTGATGAGGCTGGAAGTTTTTGCTGGTTTTACTGTCAAGTCCATAGAGCACAGTGTGTCTTCTTGGAGAACCACATTTCCTTTAATTCCGCACCCGATGCTGAAAAATTATGATCAGACCTCAAGTTGAGATGTACGGAGTTCTACAGCAGACAAATTAAATTGTTATTGGCAAACACGGTCCTTGGTCATTAAGAGATGATGCGGACTGAAGTCGTCCAAATTTGAAATCAATAAACCACAGACTCTCACCTGTCTCTATCATATGACTGTAGCTGATAGCTGGAAGGTGCGGATGTGAACATTGATATGGATGAAGACAGCAACCCACATAGCTGGCTCATAACTGCCTTTATCTCCCTTCCAAGTATTTCTTCGTGTGGCATGATATGGTGTGCGCTACCTTAATACAAGGATTCGTACATCGCAGTCTTGTGGTGTTTTGATTTCATGGTAATTTTAATAAAACGATAGAAGTTGCCTTAGCAAATATATACCTTATGATTATCCCGTCAATCGTTCGTTGAAATGCAAAATGAACAAGCATGCAATGAGAGGCAGTTTCTACAGCACAGATAGACTTTAAACCTATTATATATCATATTTACCTGTATTGCAACCTTGCCCGCGTACCCGCGCGTATTCACAAAATTCTTAAAAATACAATGATAAGCGGGGAGCCCGAAGTGCCAAGGATTGTTTATTTTGTTACTCGAATCCGGAGATTGCAAGGCCGGATTTAGTTATCTACATAAACCGTGTAGCGACCAGAGGTGATCAAAGTAGTCAAGAAAGCTGCTCAAGTAGAAGTAGCGACCAAAAAATATACTCAAGTACGAATAGAAGTACTTCTTTCATAAGCAACCTAAAACTACTTGAAGTAGAAGTAAAATTGACTGACTTTAAATCTACTCAAGTAAGTAAGTAGTTGTGAAAGCGATCGTAATTCGTTCGCATTGGCTGTCAAAAGCTGCAAATTGCGCTATGCGGAAGGTGCAGATAGCTCGATTCATTGATGCATCCCAGGAGGTATCAATTTGTGACAGTTTAAGCATTCGTCAGCATCAAGGGATTTAGATGATAGTATATTGATATGGAAATTGTAACGTACTTTTGATCGTAGCCTAGTTACGATAGTACGTTATATTTGGCTCGATTAGAGACTTGGCTGTATCAACTTAGACTGATCGAGTAGCTTGCTAACTCGATTCCAACCACTACCTAGTTTCTATGCGTCCTATTATCCGAGCCTACCCCTGAGACACGGTCAAAGTAATTCAAGCAATTACAGAAATAGGAACACAAATTTATCAAATGAAAGTCCACGTCAACTTCAAGGCAGCGGTTACAAATCGGTTAACAACAGTTAACTCTCTAGGCTAAACTTATAATCTAAATGAATAATGACAATTATCTCAATGATGCACCAAACAATACAATAATCGAATCCCTTATACCTCTAATCTTGGCTAATTTGAATCACTGACAAAAACTTATTATTACCAGCACCAAGCGACTAATCTTCAACAAGTGTCTATAAAGACACGAGGGTGAACATCTCCCCAGAGAGGGCACTATTGAGCTGTGACAATTGACAATTTCTCGTGTTACATTCCCCCCCACAGATGTAGGAATCACGTTGAATACATCGAAAATTACACAGTAGAAAACAACGAGAAANCACCTCAAATNATAGCTTGACTTATAAGCTATACAAACTTCACTANCAACCAATTTGAAGCAAAGCCTACGCCATTGGCTTTGAAAGACATTGTGTGGTGGCAGAGTATAGGCATCNGCTGAGCGGATCAAATCATAATCTCAAAATACCCCTCAGTGACACACTAGATCAGAACTTCGTTACTGCGCATAATGCACTGCAGGTCGTATGCATATAAAATCATCACATTGAAAATACCAGAATTGAATCTACTACAGTGAACCATACTATGTGCAAATGCGTTTATACATGAATTTGCACACANNGATTAAANCACCNATAAATGAGGTGTTCCAGAAGACATANCCGTCCCAATTGAACTCCGACGTTTAGAAGCACTTGGTCCTTNAGTAATCGATGTACTCTGATATCGCTGAAAGNTGGGNTAGACTNCNGATATGTGCCTCCTTTGTCTTTTATCTCATTTGCAAAACATANCATCCACAAATACGACGACAAAGTTAAATTATCNAGTGGATCTTGGGTTCCCTGAATTGCNCCTGTGACAATAGGCTGCGGCTGCGTACAGTTCAGTTCATCTGGAACCGCAGGTGAATTGACTTCCTGCTCAAACAAAATACAAGCCAATNCTTTGTNAATGGATTTCTCCTTTNTCTTGCAGTATATTTCCTNNGATACACAGTCTTTAGACAGTGTACTGTACAGGCGAGGCAGTCGCTTCTCTGCAACTGGTGGATCAACACCCACTGAGCTTACACCACCCTTTGCACTATTCGGTGCATAACAATCTTCATTTGACAAGACAGATTGTGGCGTTGAGATTTTATCTCCCAAGTCTGAATGCCATGTCTGTTCAATTTGTTTCGTCACAACATCATGAACTTGAATGAAATTGGTAACGTTGATTACCNAATCATTTGGGGTCTCCAACTTCGGTCCAATTAAACTCCAACCCCATAGCGATTTTTGTGCAACTGGTTCTCCCGATTTACCTCTCTTGAATTCATCAATCCACAATGATTCGCTCACATTAGAACCAATTAATAAATGAACTTNATCACCTGGAAGATTAGGAAATTCAATCCNACTCAAATGAGGGTAGCGTTCGATATCAGGATTTCCCNTATATTTGTTAGCTGAAGCAGATATTTTATCAATTGACAGCACTNGCTTCAGATTAACTCGACNGNTACCTTCCAGTGATTCGATACTCAAATCAACAAACTCTCCAGTTTGAGTCTTTGTCNCATGTATNGTCATTGAANAGTAGGAGATTTTACGAGTATTGGCAGATAACATCTCTGTCAAANTTTTAGTGCAAAAACAATTGCTACTTCCCGGATCCAAAAAGGCCCAAACTTCAAGAGTTATGCCGNTCTGACAACTAACTCTCACTGGAACGACATTCAAATATACTCTGCTNCCAAGGGTTGATGAAGCAACCGATTGTGAACTAACAATAGGCCGTTGAACACATTCTTTACCAGCAATATCGGTTTCCTTTCGATGCAACAGGGTATGATGTTTTCCTGCATTGCAACCCTTCACATTACAAGCACTCGGCCATTTACAGCGCTTTGCAATATGGCCCGGTACAAGGCAATTTGCACTAATGTTACTGCTTTTAACAAGTTCATATTTATCCTCTGGGTCTTTACTTTAAAAGGTAGAGCAGTTTTTTAGCGAGTGACTGCCTGCACAGTCCGGACA
>ATSW01005216.1:0-26903 GCA_000444245.1 Botryllus schlosseri
CTTTTCTTTCTGAAATTGTACTGGCTACTTGATACAATTGTTGGGTTAGATTATTCAAGCATACACATAAAATTTTGGTTCAATTCCAGTCAGTAGCCGCTTTGCTACAGGAGAAGAAAGTTTCTAGTCATATAAAAATAAATCAAAAGAAAATTGAATTTTTTTTATTTCCTCCACGAAGGTGTTAGGTTGTCTATAGATACAATGTTAACCAGATTTAGTTCAATTCCAACCAGTGGACGCGGAGTTATTTCCGTCGAAAAATTTGGATTTGAATAAAATAGTATTTACAGTGGGCACTTTCATAATAAATAATTGAAGAATTGGCCACCGTAAATACTGCTTTATTGGTAATCCAAATTTATCGACGGCAATAACTCCGCTTCAACTGGTTTGAATTGAATAAAATTTGGTGAACATGGTTTCTATGGAAAACCGAACAATGTTATGGGTGAAGAGAAAATTCCAATTAATAAATAATTTATTTTTATATAATAACTCAGGAAAGTCTTTGCAACTTTTTCACAGCTTCCGGCAGGTTCCTAAATACTCGTAAGGTATGTAGCTGTTTGAAAGAATCCTATAGTGCAACTTTTGTCCATTTTTTAATGCAACTTTATAAAACTATTTCAATTGTTCACGAAAGTATTTTTGATTTTGGTGAAATACACGGCCAAATCCGACTGAAATACCGTAAATCAGCACTGAAGCAACGCTCTTACGGGTATTTTTTTCAATTCAACCGAGCAAAATGTGGTCTTTTAGTGCAGCTTTTGTGGAAAAATAAATGCAACTTTCCACGGATTTACCTGCAACAAAAACTTGCCCTAATAATAACTCTAAACTTTCCCCTCCCATACCGGTGTGGCTACTGGCTGGAATTGAACGAAATTTGGCGTGTAGGCTTAAATTAGGTTAAGTAACCTAACTATTTTATTAAGTAGCCAGTACAATTTGAGAAAAAAGTTATATTTGAACAACCCTAGTGCACATGCTTAAAAGAAGGCATTAGAGTCATCGATTCCCAGACCATAAATCTTAATCTGAAAGCCCTAATAGCAGTACATGCCAGTGAAGGAATGACAATTCAGATTCATGTTTGGCGGAGTAAACCATCATTTCAAACTTCATATTTTCAATTTCAATTATTTTGTATGAAAATGGATGTGCATGTGGTTTTTCAAAGAAGTTCTACGGTTGAACGACTTCCCGCATATTTCACACTCAAAATCTTTCACACCAAGATGGATTTTCATGTGTTGCTTCAGAGAATTCTTCTGGACGAAAGCATAACCACATGTTTTGCACTTGAAATTTTTAATATTCAAATGGATCAGCATATGTCGATTCAACGAACACTTTTGGTTGAACGATTTGCCACATCCTTCACACTTGAAATCTTTTACACCGGAATGGATGATCGAGTGGCGTTCCAAGGGCGCATTGTGAGAGAATGATTTCCCGCATATTGTACACGGAAAATTTTTCGCACATACATGGACAGTACGAGTGTGTAGTTCCAAAGATTCCATTGTGCTGTACAATTTGCCGCATATCATGCACTCGTAATCACAGAAATGAATGAGCATGTGTTTTTTTAAAATCTCGTCTCGTTTGAATGATTTTCCACATACTTCACAAGTGACTTTTTTGACTTTTTTAACATTGAGATGGAGTAGTATATGATGGTTTCGGGCATCAAGTCGGTGAAATGATAAGTTGCATATCTTGCAGTGGAATTTTTTCACATCGGTGTGTGTCAGCCTATGCAGTCTTAAATTGCGTGGATTGCAGAAAGTCTTGCCACAAACATCACACTCGAATCGTTTTATGGCCAAGTGGATTCGCATATGTGCCCTCAATGTTGCTTTCGTGCAGAAGGATTTTGCACAAATTTCACACTCACGATTTCTCCCGCAAATATGGCTGGTCATATGTACTTTTAGTACTTTCTTCGTCTGGAATGATTCCACAAATTTCACATTTTATATTTTTCACGCTAAAATGGCTCATAATGTGGCATCTCAGGCTTCTCTTTGTCATCAATACTTTGCCGCAAAGTTCACACGTAAACTTTTTCGTACCGTAATGGAACAGCATATGTTTTCCGAAATCAACACTTTGCCTGAAGGACAATCCGCAAGTTTCACAGATGTAAGCGTCTACGCCGGAATGAATTAGCAGATGTTCTGTCAAATCACTGTTTTCGGTAAAGGATTCACCACAAACTTCACACTTGTGGCATCTCACAGTTGAATGAATCAGTAGATGTTCTTCGAAAGCAAACTTTCCGTGGAACAATTCACCACAAACTTGACAAGGCATCTCTAAGCGCTCTGCGTCTTCAGCTTGTTGCATTTTTGCGTATCAAGTTGCTTGCGCCCGCACGTAGGAGCCGGAGTATCAAACTCAAATTGGTCTAGGGCCACTTTTCCAATTCTGCAGCGGTCGCGGTCCGTGACAATTCAATTACAAGAAAAATTGGGCTTTACGTTAGTACACCTCTGTTAACAAAATGATATCATGATCATCACTTTCAGTCTATTTTAAACTACGAGCTGAAAATGATACCTGGTATCACTTTTCACCGACTAAAAATCAGCGTTGGGGCTAGATAAATCTGACACCATAGCTGGAACACTGTTAGACTATCTCCACGTAAAGGTGGAGATTGATGTTCTAAGCATCTCAGTCTTGGCAGTATCTGGGCCATTGCATGTCAAAGGAGGCTGTTGCCATCGCTGAAGCCGTTTCAGGTGAGGAAGAGTGATGTTGGGCACAATAGATTACCTTATTTTGAACAACAACAATATTTTGTGACTGATATTAATTTCATCAATTAAAAATGCGTTCTTAAGCCTTCTTCCGGAATGTCTAATCGTGCCGCAGGCTGCAAAGTATCACCAATCGGTCCGGGTGTTGGTTACCCCTGATTTAAAGGGATATCGTGAATAAAGATAATGTCAAAAATAGACTTACAGTGCGAGAAATCAAAAGTGCCACATACATTAGTTTTTCTGTTTTTTTTATAATGGAGGAAGCTTGTCCAGTGCATATCATTTCAATGCATGTCATCACGCATTCAGGATCTGAATGCTTTATCGTAACCGTTCCCAGCTGGTTCTCTTTCGTGTCATGATTGAGCATAGGTGGCAAAATATTCAGAACTTACGGCGATGACGCACTTGTAGACAGCGATCTCCTTTTTCCAGGCTTTGATAATGAAGTCACTTCTGTTACTTCTGAACTCGTCAAATTTTGATAGAATGTCGAGGGCATGATCCGCCTTCTCAACATTCAGATGATGTTCCATCACAGTTGACCGGTTTACAGCCAAAATATATAGTTCACTCAGAAATTTAGAAAATTATCTCTATATGTAACAACATACACATGGTGAGTATAGTTGTAATACATTTATGCAATGATATCATCACATTACTAACATTTGGTAGGAAACATAATGTAATCATGCATGTCAGCAAAGAGTGATATCCTGTGGCTAATGTGACAGGAGACAGAATTAGATGCACAAATTCAATATTACAGAGCCAAGCACATTTTTGGTTGCAATAAAATCGAAGAAAAAATCCCGCTACAGGGAAAGTAAAAACATTACATAAAATCACAATCTCCAACTTCAGATGAAGAATATTTATTATTCTGATTTCACGATGATGCAAACGAATATCGTGATACCACTGCTATCGGATACCGTAACCAAATTTTAATTTCCATGAAGAAGGGCATTTATCTTACGAAAGTACATTGTTTATAAATATATGGCACCAAATAGAAGTCTCAGCAGTTGTAGCAAGGCTTACAGATAGTGATGTAAGGCAATCATGCACGTAGTGTGACAACACCTTAGATCAGTGGTTATTAACCGGGGGTCAGCAAAGCATTTTCAGGGGGTCCGCGAAACCTCAAAGTTTGTAAAATGATTGATAACCTAATTTTTATTTTTTTAAATTAGTGGTGTGAGACAGTTTCGCTTAATGATTGCTAAAACATTAGGACTTTCATCATTACAATGGTCGTCTGAGATGAAATATCCGACTGTGCAAACTAATTGTCATTGTCAAATTGCTAATAGCCTGTCTATGCAAACATATTGTTGTTTAGAGATGTTTTGTTGGGGCTAGCGGAAATGTTGGACATGTCAAACAGGGCAACTTCGAAATCTTTGCAAAAATTCTGGATTCGTCAGTCTCAGCAAATTAGTAAACAGTCGTTTGAAATAGAAATTCCTGACTTTCTTTCCTAATCTGTCCCAATGAAGGAATCGTAACCTCGCCGCGAAATCCATTTTCTCCAGCGATATGACCACTGAATAACTTCAAGATGAGATGCTAGATAGAAATGACTAGGCTGGAAGTGATCTGTTGTTCATTAAAAAATCACACCAAAAGCTGTCGTCGGAAGCGTTACACGTTAATATGACATTCTCCCCCAATATAGCCTATCTTTTTGGGAATGGATTTTCGATCGGCACTCGTTCATATCAAATCGAAGACGCGGGTTTTCACGACAACCGTTACAGCTGCTAAATTCGCTTCGAAATAATAAATGTCTCCTCAATTTTTATACATATCGCGTCCGTGTGACGTTATTTCCGAGAAAATTCATATTGGGGCTGTTTATCACTAGCCTACAATTAGTATTTGTACAAGAGAGATGACGGTTGCACGATGATTAAGCTAATTTTCAATGAAAACTTGAGGGGGTCCGCGAAGGTCCGTGACAGTCCAAAAGGGGTCCGCAAATACTGTTGTATGCAAAGATGAGTTTGGTCATGAAGGAATATTAACATCGACAGGTATTGAAATGAAAAATATATTGGACAGAATATTTATCCAACAATTTCGTCGTATTAGTGGCAAATGGATAAAAGAGGAAAGTAGGCCTTTTCGTACATGCCAGCGAGGGTAAATATTTTTGGGGCTCTACAAACTTGATTTATACACCAATTAAACAGAGATGGAGAATACATTTCATGTTTTAAATGCATGAATAATTGAACATAATTGATCTTATACATCGGGTCAGAGAAGATATCATTGTTAGCACAAATTAGAGCGTGCATAGCCGACTGCATTTTGGGTTTTGATGAAGTCCAAGAAAAAGTCCACGCATTCTTCTAAAGTAATGAAATGCAACGTATAACAAAACCACAGTTAACTGACAGAGAACTAAAGGAAACAGCCATGCTTTCTCGCATGATGTATACAGTGTCAGGGGCAATCTATATGCAAAATAACGAATTTCAATATTTGATTCGTTGACGTTTTGTGGTGTCACAAGATAATTGCCGCGGCATGGATTTCTTGATTCAGAGATGCCAAGTCACCATTATCCAGGCCTATCAACGTACTCAGAAAATTACTTATGGGATTGAACTCGAGGATACTATGGCACGGCAGCATATCATCATAGGATCCACCACATATGTATATCTTTCCGCCGATACAATAAGTACTTGAATTTACCCGCTTCAATTTGGGTTCTTGTACTGGAATGATCGTCCAAATACTTTCATCACTGGGTAGCAGAAGAATGTCGTTGACATACTCATAGTTCACAGTTATTCCACCAAGAAGGTAGATGGTCTTATTATGTGTACATGCACTTGCATAAGCTCTCTCAACTGGTAATGATGGTCCAGCTAACCAAGTAGATGTTGAAAAGTTGAAACATTCCACATCCAGAGCAAAGTCTCCCACATATGAATGAAAACCACCAATTGCATGAAGTTTATCATGAGATATAGTGCAAGAAGGCGAATGCACAATGGATTGCTTGTTGGGAAGCTTCGACCACTTGTTATTGATTGTGTCATATTGGGCAAAAGGCTCCATCATAGAATCATTTGCTAAATAAAATTTATCCAGTGTACGTGCAACTACACAAAAGTATCTAGGGTATGCGCTCTCAAGTTTTCTCCAGGGTGAATCACTTTCAAGAAAATTACGTCGGTACAAATTGGAATTGTCATCAATGACGTATATGTAGCAGTCCATCACAACTACTGCGTTGAAATCTCTCATACTATCTTTATAATGGAAATGCCGTCGCTCTGTTAAAGATTTTTTGTCCATGTCAAACCACATAAGACGAGAAACTTCCTCATTCACCATTATAATATTTGGAGTACAGTCTCCTTTGTAATCACTGGCTTCTACATCTGATTTCTCAGGTAGTGACTTCATGATGTACGTCATGCATTCCGTGGATTTGGCAACAGCTGTTTGCTGAGATAAAAATTTACGATAGTAGGCAGGGATTTTTTCCAGGTCGATGTGCTTCAATAATGCAAGAAGTTGATCGGCGCGATCCAAGTCGTCATTGACCCAAATCATTGACGCTTTGCACTTGACAACATCCAACACATTCAAATCTTCGGAGGAAATCAAATACTCCAGGAAATCGAATTCAAGTCCAATGAAATCGTCCGTTTTCATGATCGAATGAAAGTGATAGAGAGCAAAATCTCTACATGCTTGCTGTAATTGTTGACAGAAATACTTATCAGCAATATACATAGAATCGAAAAACGAGTCTACATCAAGATTTTTCTCCAGGAAAAGCGACATTGCACCGCATACTTTATCAATTCCAAACAGATGCGCCACATACATTAGTTTTTCCGTTTTTGGAATCAGAAAAGAAGCTTGTCCGGTGTACATGATTTCAATGCAGGTCATCACACATTCGGGATCTACATGCTTCAAATCAACCATTCCCAACATGTTCTCTTTTGTGTCGTGATTGAGCATCTTAGCAAAATACTCAGAACTTGCGGCAATGACGCACTTGTGAACGTGGAACTCTTTTTCTCCCGCTTTGATAATGAAGTCGCAATACTGTTGATTGATTCTGAACTCGTCAAATTTCGATAGAAGGTCGACAGCATGACCCGTCTTGCCAATATTCAGAAGATGTTCCATCGCCGTTGACCAGTTTATAACCAAAATATATAGCTAGCTCAAAAGCTTTAGAATAATATCTGTAACTTTAACATCATACACGTGGTGAGTCTAGTTGTAGCATATTCATGCAACGATATCATCATATTCCTAACGCAAGGATATATAAGAAAATGTAATCATCGTCAGTGAGGAGTGATATTCTTGGGCTTAGGTGACAGACGATAGTATAGGATGCTCAAATTGAATGTTACAGATTCAAGCACATTTCGCGTTTCAGCAAAAGACGAGAAACTACAGAAAGCAATAAAACGCAGACATGTTTGGTGGATACAAAAAGATGGCATAAAAGTGGGTTAGCCCTAAAAAGTCATGCGACGCTACGGGGAAAGAAAAAACATTATATCAAAATCACAATTCTTAACTCCAAATGCAAACTTATACCTATTCTCATTTCATGGTTATGCAAATGAACATTGTGAATTGAATCCAAGACCCATGGTCCGGGCAGGCACTGTGTTTCAATGGCCAAAGGGTCACCTTGCCAGCACTCGAATTCAACTTCCAAAACTATCACTGTGCACTAGCAATTCAATTTAAATACACAAAATACTGGTTGTCAAACACTTCGCAATGGTTGGTATAGGATTGATCAGGTATGATAGGTGATAGAAGGTCATATTTTGATCAACAAAGAGAATGAAAAAATAATGAGAAATTCAAATTAATTTTATTATTGACAATCTCAGTATTTCAATACACAAGACTCCGATCCAAATTTTAAGGGCAAATCACATGTTCGACAGGTCACAGTTTTCGTAGCAGAATGGAGCAGTAGGTGCTGACTCAAATACCATTTGGAGGACAATGGTTTGAAACAAAGTTCACATTTCAAAGGCTTCACCGCACGAGTGTGAATTAGCAAGTGAATTTTCAGATGACTCTTTGTGCTGTAGAATCGACCACAGACGTCAAATTCGTGGTATGGCATGTTGGAATGAATAAACAGTGTTCCTTGTGACCAGCTTGCGTGAGTAATAACTTGACACAAATTTAACAAAGCGTGTCAAACTGCGCTCCTTGATGAACTTGCATCATGTCTTGTACGTAAAGCTAGCCCTAATCGTTCCAATCCTCAAGTCTGTAAGGGTTTGGAATTCGCGGTAGTGATGAACGATGATAGAAGCAGAGCTGCCACAGAGATATGTCAATCTATAAATTTTGATGCATCAATCTGAAAATAGAAAGCAGATGTATTAATAAAATTGTGTAAATTTAGCTTGTGGGAACTGACTACAGCCTTGATCAAATATTTATATTTAGCGATTACATGCTGACATAACACAATAATATTCCCTTTAGAATTTACTGCAAAAAGTGCAGTGTGCCCGTCACATTCCTTTCAACTCGTCAAAAAATGATCGAAATACGTTACGGGGTGCCAAGAAGTAGACAAATCTCGGGATTTTCTGTGTGCACACTAGCACACATATTGAAGAGTTATAGGTGGTATGTTCTAAACACCCTTATTCTGACAAAAAACGTCTGTGGTGTACAATGAAAACATTGAAAACAAGGAGTATCGTCACATTATCATTCATGTTGTGAAGTACAGTTTCTACGTGCAAGGTAAATGCAGTCACTATATCGAGCACGCAAAACAAAACAAGTGAAAATATGTTGTCTACACTACGGAGTGTGTCTATCCATTATGATCAATGAGTAATAGGAAACATGATTATACAAAACACAATCTCCTGATAAACCACCAAATTTTACAAGATATAAACGATATTTTATGATGTCAAACCATGCACAAGATTACCTTACATGTAGGATTAATATTACAAAGCAACATATCGACATTAGCTATAATTAACAATTTCAAGGAAGTCTTACGGTGATGTGGATTGAAGCAGTTAGAGTTAAATGACGTTTCATAATAGCTTTCAAGATCTCTATAATTCTAATTTGAGAAGTATTGGGCCACTCTCAAAATCGAAACAAGTGTTTTAATGGCAGTGGCGTAGGAAGCCGGGATGTTTCCTAGGCCGGATAAATCCTTATGCGAGTTCGAACTTATCATAACAACAAATTCGACACAAAAGATGATTCATCGCGGGTGGTTGTAAGTTTTATAATAGATAGTTGGAAACGTCTTGTCGCAGTGAAAAAAGCCCAGGGCTCACACTCATACAAAGTTATAGTGTGTAAGATGCAAAAAAATATAAATTGTGAAAATTTTGAAACCGACCTGCTAAGTAAGAAGAAAATTATTAATCAATATCAGCTTGGAAGTATTTTATTTGGTTACAGTTCTTTATAATTGTGCCTACATAACCTTCAAATGGTTTACTCCATATCGGAAAATAAACTGGGTTCTCATGTATAAGATCATTTTATTAAGCTTTATATAGGGGTCATGTCTGAAAAAGGTTGCCGAACACTAATTTAGACGACTAAGCCACTGGGTCGCTGTCACATGCAGTATAGAATGTGAGCTTACACGACATGAGACTCATATTACAATATTTGAAATTGTCGAGACAAATGAATAATGAACGCCTCTCCTACTATATCCAGTCTACATCATGGGACTATGTAATATTTTAGTTTCTAGTCCCACTTTAATTGACATCTCTTGAAAAACACAACTACTTGTGCTGAAATAATGCTACAAAGACCTCATGCGTCATCACAAAATAATTCCTGCTGAATAGAGTTTAACATCCAGAGACTTTAGGTCTTGCCAATCGAACTCTATCAACGTATTCAACAAATTGGTCTTGGGGTTGAATTCAAGGATAGTCGTGCATGGTCTGTTAGTAAAGAATCCACCGCATATGTATACCTTCCCTCCAACACAATAAGTCGCAAAATATGACCGTTGCAAATTGGGAAGTGGGATTTGCGTCCAAATATATGCATCATGGGGCAACAAAAGAATGTTGCTTCCATACTGCGACTTGCCACTAAGACCACCAAGAACGTAAATGCTCTTATTCAAGGTGCATGCGACTGCACCAGTTCTCTTATCCGGTAAGGATGGCCCAATTGACCAAGTGGATGTCGAAAAGCTGAAACATTCCACATCTTGTATGTAGTTATTTAGTCCATTAGAGCCTCCAATTACATAAAGCTTATGCTGGGAAATAGTGAAGGCAGACGAAAGAGTTCTATATTGCTTGTAGGGGAGCTTTGACCAATGGTTATTATTTATGTCATAATGAGCCAAACAGCAGCTCGGATATTCATTTGCTACATAAAATTTACCCGATTTACAGGCAACTACACTGCTGTAATATGGAAATGAACGTTCAAGTTCTTTCCAGAGCGAATCATTTTCGAGAAAATTACTATAGTACAGATCATATTTGAGATCAATAACATATATGTAGCATTCCATTACAACAACTGAGCCTGGTATAAAATTGAATGGCCGTAGCTCAGTGACCGACTTTCTGTCTATGTCAAACCACATGAGACGAGAAAGATCAACATTCACCATCAAAATACCAGGAGTACAGTCACCTTTGTAATCACTGGCTTCTACATATGATTTCTCGGGCAGCGATTTCATGACGTACGTCATGCATTTGGTGGATTTGGCAACAGATTGTTGCTGAGATAAAAATTTACGATATGAGATGGGTATTTTTTGCAGGTCAATATGCTGCAATAAGTCAAAAAGTTGATTGGATCGATCCAAGTTTTCGTTGAACCAAATCATCGCGGCTTTGCACTTGATCACATCCAACATCTTCAAATCTTCAGAGGAAATCAAATATTCCAGGAATTCGAATTCCAGTTCCTTGAATTCGTCCCTTTTCATGATCGCGTGAAAGTGTTCTTGAGCAAAACCTCTGCATGCTTGCTGTAACTGTTGACAGGAATACTTATCGGCAATATTTCTGGTGCCGAAAAACGAGTCCATGTCAAGATTTTCATCCAGGAAAAGTGACATTGCATCGCATGCTTTATTAATTCCAAACAAATGTGCCACATACATTAGTTTTTCCGTTTTTCTAATCAGGAAGGAAGCTTGTCCAGTGTACATGATTTCGATGTAGGTCATCACACATTCAGGATCCACATTCTTTAAATACACCATTCCGAACCTGTTCTCTTTTGTGTCGTGATTGAGCATCTTTGCAAAATACTCAGAACTTGCGGCAATGACGCACTTGTGACGCTTTGACAATGAAGTCGCAGTACTGTTGATTGATTCTGAACTCGTCAAATTTCGACAGAAGGTCGAGGGCATGGCCCGTCTTGTCAATTTTCAAAAGATGTTCCATCACTGCTCACCAGTTCATATCCAAAATATATAGCTCACTAAACAACTTTGGAATAAAACTGTAACTGTAACATCAGATACATGGTGAGTTTAGTTGTAACATATTTATGCAACGGTATCATCATATTCCTAACATATAGATAGGAAAGAAAATGTAATCCCCCATGTTAGCAAAGGGTGATATCCTTGGGCTTAGGGGACAGAAGATAGAATACTAAGGAACAAATTGAATATTATAGGGCCAAGGACATTTTAGGGTATTTAACATAATCTAAGAAGAAATACCTTCTTTATTCTACAGAAAGCAATAAAACACAGACATCTACAGTGGACACAAATAGATGGAAGAAAAGTACCAACCAAGTAACAGCCAAACCGAATCACATCGGAAAAACTTTTTAGCGTACGTAACAAAATCGTACTACAAAATTGCAGTTTGTGATGATGAACCACAGTTTCAAGAGAACCTACTTATAGTACTAAACGAGTTACACAGTTTGAAAATATTCTAGCATCCACTAACAAGTAGTGTCGAGTACAATTTATTTGAGTTCATTAAGAATTTACATCAATTCAAAACACCACAAGACTGCGATACAATGAAAAAAATAGCATGGTGTCGAAACGATTAGAAGTAGGCTAGTCTTTGACACCAGACACCCACCCAGGCCTAAGCAAATTAAATGGATGACATGCACACTGAACGAAGAGAAAAAGAACATAATATAAAAAGACAAACGAAAAAATAAAGTGGCATGTGACGGAAGGCGAGATCGATGTCAGGTCATTATCTGGTACACCTGAGGGCTGACTAGTGCTCATGCTCATTCAGTAGAAATTGATTATACTTGACTTGAATATCGATACACTTGGAGCTTTGGAGCCGGAGTCGTGCATTTTCACCGGAGCTCCACATGAAATGGTGTGACAATTAAACACTCGAAGCGTGAAGAAAAATTTCTCTACTATTTTAGTTTATTGTAATATACGAAGATTTACTAAAAATGTGACTGGACCCTGGATCTGCCAATACGTCGGAACTGATATTTTAGTCATCAACTTTCCAAGTGTCGCCGCCAGACTTGTTATTTTTGGTTGGCCTTGCAAGTTCATAATCTGAGCAATTCATTTTCGATAATATAACAGGAAATAAAATAGGAAATTATCTCGTGTGCCACTCAAAACCCTCTCGCACGCCACATTTGGCCCACTGGCCGCGGGTTGGCCACCCCTGATATAAACAAACCCATTCGATAATTTTCAGAGCCGGAGCCGGAGCTGGAGCAGTTAAAATTTACGCTGCTCCAAAGCCCTGCATGTAGGTCTACATGAAACATAGAGCGAGAAAAACAGAAATATAATATGAAAATGCACAAGAAACAAACGGAAAGATGGTACGAAAATGGTCAAGCAATATAAATTGATGAGCACATGAAGCTACAGAGTTTTTTTGCCTTGATAACAAAACTTGCTTATCGTGAAGATTTGAATGAATACTGTGATCCTACATGCATCTTGTATCTGCATTTCGACAGCTTTGCATACAACTTAGCTAAAAGATATCTCTAGCAGTTCTACAGATCTTACAATTGACATTAAAGAAAATGGTGGATGAACTTAACTTTCATAACTTTGAAGTTGGTGTTCATAGTTTCACTACCGATGTGGTGATAGTGGAAATACCCCAGTATATTTCGCTGAATTATAAATAGAAGTAGCATTATCTAAGACACGTCAAAACAAAAAATGACTGATGACAAAACCAAGGCCGTGATGAATCGAGTAGCAAATTTCCATTGACTGGACTGGACTCTGTGGAGTCATTTTCTGTGTAGACTCGACTTTTAGTACAGTCATTAAGAATGACTCAAACAAGTGATAAGACTAGAGACTATATATAGAGATTGATTCAAATCTCGTGTATCAGGAACGATACCAGAAAAATAGGCCAAGATCAATTGCTTCGTACGTTTAATTAGACATGTTAAGACTTGATAAAAATGAGTTTCTTTTGAATTGGGGCCTTCGATATCACCGAGGAGCTTTTAAAAAGTGGAGTTGAACTAGACTTGAACTCGGAACACGGAACACTATGGCTTGTATTTGAGTCTCAAGACTATGACTCGACTCAACCATTTTTTCTTTGAGCCGGACTAGGACTTGGTCTGGCGGTGAATTTTAAATGACTCGACTTCACTCGAGCAAAATCTCTAAAAGTAATATTGACTTGTGACTTGGCTACAACCCTAGACACAACACAGAAGAGTCTTCAAAAATAGAACACGTTGATAAATCCATGCGGTTATTATGACAATTTCACTCAAAAATGTGGTGCAACTGTAAAACTACAACAATACAGAACTCCCGGTGATCTGTATCACGACATGAAGACAATGCCTAATCGGAATGTTTGAAAAAGAACATATTATCTATATGTGGTGTTAAACTGCCCGTTTTTTCTTTGTGGCTGAATATGAGTTGCATATACCAACATTATCATCGCCGTTGTTCTATGATGCAATGATAAGTGTTACTCGAATACACACATTCGATTCGCAGTCTATTACTCAGTTACTAGATTTTGACAAGCTCTACTAACAATCATAGAACGGACTTCAAATTTTTCAAGCATCAGTATGATACACGTAGGCATACATGGAACACAGAGCGAGAAATACAAAATATAGTAATGAAATGCACAAGCAACATAAATTGACAGGCACATGTCGCTACAGAATTGGCTTGGTCAATGACAAAACGGTACAGTGGAGTGAAGTAAAGTCGGCTGCATATCCTAAATCAGCTGATAAAGACTAGGGGAATATTGAGAACCGTGGTATCAACAAGAGCCTTGATGAAGGCTTGTATCGCGAATAAGATGTTGCCAGCATCAATCAATTGACGTCATACTTTGTAAAACAATTGTTGATTACACAATGTTCTTTCCAATTCTTTACTAGTTGCTGAAGATTACCCCTGACGACTGTCAGGCGTAAATATTCAGGTTCATTTCAATATGAATACACCATTTAATTGTATATTGAAGTTTTGTACCTCCAAGAAGCTCTTAAAAACTGTTAAACTACGAAAATAACGAATTCACGGTGATCTGGTTTACGACATGAAGAAAATGCCTTACCTATATTACAGAGACCATAATGCAAATCAATAATGGAAAAAAATACAGAAATGTCGAGAATGTTAAGAGACATCCATCCTGCAAATTGCATGCAAGTTTGCACATTCCAAATGCGAAGTCAAGTATATGACCTGAAAATATCATCCATAATATTTAATTTCGAAAAGCATGCAGATTCCCCATGACATGCCAATTCACATGATAATGAACGTCATGTAAAGTTTAATTCAGGTATATTGAAGTAATAATAAAATAAAGTAATCGTTACATACTCAAAGTTCCTTCGTGTCAAAATGGACCTGCATGTGGTTCCTCAAACAGGAACTCCTGACGAATAACCTGCCGCATATTTCACACCCAAAATCTTTCACGTCCAAATGGCTCTTGATATGTTGCCTCAGAGAATGTTTTTGAACAAACGCTTGACCACACGTTTCACACTTGAAATCTTTTATATTCAGATGGATACGCATATGCCTATTCAGAGAACACTTTTGGTTAAATGAAAGGTCGCATCGCTCGCATTTAAAAGATTTCACGCCATAATGGATGAGCATGTGCCGCTGTAGGGATTGCTTTTGACTAAAACGTTTGCCACAGATTTCACACTCGAATTTCACATCAAAATGGATGAGAGTGTGTTTCGCCAGATACAGCAGGGTGGTGAACGATTTTCCACATGTCTCACACTCATGTCTCTCATCTTTAGTATGCGAATGGATGAGTATGTGGCGCGCTAAATCCGGTCCTCTCTTGAACGATTTGCCGCATATTTCACAAGAAAAATTGTTCACATCTAAATGGATCACCATATGTCTTTCCAAACTACTCTCCATGCTATATAATGAGCCACATATTTCACATTTGAACTCTATACCATCAGTGTGCATCCTCGAATGACTTCTCAGACAACTTTTCTGTCGGAAAAGTTTACCGCATACTTGGCATTCAAAGCTTTTGGCAGAGTGGATAAGCATATGTGATTCCAAAGTCGTCTTTGAGCAGACTAATTTAGCGCAAATTTCGCACTTGTATTTTTTGATACTGGTAACGGTATGGACGCTCCTATGATTTCTCAAATCTTTCTTTGTGAAGAATGATCTTTCACAAACTTCACATTTGAAACTTTTAACGTCAAAATGGTGCACCATGTGATTCTTCAAACCTCTCATTTCCTTTAGAATTTTGCCGCAAATTTCGCATGTGAAATTTTTAGTGCTGGAATGGAACTGCATGTGCTTTTTCAGATCATCTCTTNGTCCGAAGGGCAGAGCACAAGTTCGACAGGTCACAGTTTCTNCNGCAGNATGGAGCAGTAGGTGATNAGTCAAATTCCATTTAGAGGACAATGATTTGAAACAAAGNCCACATTGGAAAGGCTTCATGCNAGCATATANCCNCGAGTGNTGNCTTNAACNGGATTTACTGGCAGANGGTTTNAAANAAAATTNACATTTGAAAAGGCTCNCCGTANGAGTGTGAATCAGTAANTGCTTTTCCAAATCACTTTTTGTGCTGTAGAATCGACCNTANANGTCACAATTNGTGGTATGNTGTGGCGGAANGAATATACAGTGTTCCTTGTGANNCGCTTTCTAGAGGAATNACTTGCCACAANNTTGACAAAGCGTCTTNAACTGTGTGCTCCTCTACNGACNTGCTGCGNGTCCTGTACCTAAAACTANCGCCAATTGTTCCAATNCTNAAGTCAGTCAGAGATTGAAAATTCGAGGTATTGACGAACGACTATGGAAGCAGAGCTNCAGCAGAGATATGCCAATCTGNTNATCTTTACGNATCAATCTGNAAATAGTAAGCATATCTATTAATAAAATTGTGTAAATTTTGTTTGTGGAAACCGACTGCAGCAGTGATCAAATGATATTTATATTCACGGCTGACATAACACAGTAATATTCCAATTAGAATTGACTGCAAAAGTGCAGTGCGAATTTTTTCCAGCTCGTTAAAAAATGGTCGAAACACATCAAGGGGTACCAAGAAGTTGACAATCTCAATCGCTGTGACGTCAATAGTTTGAAAACCCTTATTCCGAAGAAATAAGAATGCTCGTGGCGTAAAATGAGTGCATTGAAAACATGCTCTATCGTCACTTTCATCATTCAGATTGAGAACCAGTGTTCAATACGTGCAAGATAAATGTAATCACTATATCGAGTAACATATCATTCGAAAAAGGTGACTCGAGTCATCACAACACTGATATTTTGTTTGTGGAAACCGACTGCAGCAGTGATAAAATGATATTTATATTTAAGGCTGACATTACACAATGATATTTCAATTAGAATTTACTGTAAAAGTGCAGTATGACTTTTTCTATCTCGTCAAAAAATCGTCAAAACACATCACGGGGTGCCAAGAAGTTGACAAATCTCAAAGTTTTCTCTGTGACGTCTTTAGTTTTAAAGAACCTTATTCTGAATAAATAAAAATGTTTGTGGTTTAAAATGAGTGCATTGAAAACAAGGACTATCGTCACATTTATCATTTATGTTGTGAAGCGGTGTTCAATACGTGTAAGATAAATGTAGTCATTATATCGAGCAACATATCACAAAACAAGCCTGCACATGAACATTTTGGGTTTTGGCGAAGTCTAAGTAAAAGTCCACAAGTTGTTCTACGGTGTAATACAATGCAGGAATACACAGTTGATCCGAAATACAGAAAATCTGCTTAAAATTGGGTTAGTACTGAAAATACAGGCTGGAAACAATGATTCGAGTACTCAAAATCTGAATCGAGTAATATTTATAACGATTAGAGACGGGTAATGAGATTAAGTTGTTCCAAGTACTGAAATTACGTGTTCCTGGTTACTATGAGTAATTTATCAACGGGAATTATAGTTTTATTAATGGATATGAGATATCCGTGAAGTCATGATCAACCCATGCCATTGTCAAAATTTGCAATGAAATAGGCATGCTAGAAAAAATACCACATATTCTTTATTGAGATGTAGAACTGGCGTTGTATTCGTGCGGTCGCAAGAAGCGTGAATATTTTACTTTTTCACACAATTCATACTGCTGTGACATCATTATCGGTGATACTTGACTACTTGCCTCAATGTCTAATACTCGATTTAGGATATAATCATTCAGGTATCGAAATTTGCCAAGCCCTACTGACAAAGCATGTGACATGAGGAATGCAAAAACGCTACATCGAAATCAACCCTAAACCGGTGTTGCAATGACTTGAGTCATCATACGAGTCAAGTCCGACCCAAGTCGCGATTTTTGGTGACTTGACCGTACTCGAATCATTTTTTCAAATGGGTAAAATGACTCGAGTCAATTTTTCTGTTACGTCGACTTGTACTAGAGTTACTGTGCATGACTCGAACCAAGTCATATGGCTTGAAACTAGGACAGACAAGACAGACATATCAATGTAACATAGAAGAAGAATAAAGTTACCACATTATTGGTATTTCGTCTATCAGTCCCGATACTCAGGAAATTGGGCAACAAACTGTTACAACTGGATAAAATTACTATATTATGAATGTTAGCCATTCTATATCACACGAGCAGAGTTGCAAATGTAGGTTGAAGCAGACGGACTGAAAACTGAACATAATGGCTTGGACTCAACTCACAACACTATAACTCGAACTAGACCCTCTACTAGCTGTCTTGGCCTCGGACTTGACTTAATTGTGAATTGAAAACGACTCGACTTGACTCGAGTCATAACTATAAAAGTGAGATTGACTTGTGACTCGAAACCTTGTGATATGGTTGCAACCCTACCTCAAACCTGAAATGCAGTGCTTCGGACAATCATTGGTTTTGTTTGCCAGCGGCTGGATTTTGGGAAAAAGCCAGCAGAAAGGTAATCCAGACCCAGATTGCGTAAGATCAGCGGTGTAACCAATGACTTGCTGTAGCGACCATAAAAAATATTGAAAACCTTTCAGATATTTAAATAATGCTTTTTGTCTTTTTTATCTCACTCAGTAACATTTTGATTGGCTCAAAGTAACACGTGAGCGCAACACTACAAAATTGAGGGAAATAGGAAAGGAAGGAACACGAAGTCTGAATCAGCTGGGCTTACAGATAGTGAGAAAGCGTCATTAACACAGTTTTATAAAACAACAAGTAACGGACAAAAAACTAAAGAAAAGATCCATGCTTTCTCGCAAGATGTATAAAACCAAACGCAAGATGTGTGCAAAATCACTAATTTTAAAAATTTGATCCGTTAACGCGTTGTGGCATCACAAGATGATTGCCGAAGCATGGATTCTATTATTCAGATATTCCGGGTCATCACTATGGAAGTCTATCAACGTACTCAACAAATTAGTTTTCGGATTGAACTCGAGGATATCATCGCAGAGCATTTCATCATTGTATCCACCGCATATGTATATCTTTCCTAGAATACAATGAGTTTTGAAATCCATTCGCTTCCATCCAGGCTTTTGAACTGGAATTATCGTCCACATACTTTCATCACTGGGTAGCCAAAGAATGTCGGTTGCATACATGCAGTTCACAGTTTTTCCGCCAAGAAGGTAGATGTCCTTATTCAATGTACATGCACTTGCATGAGTTCTCTGCACTGGCAATAATGGTCCATGTGACCAAGTTGATGCTGAAAAGTTGTAACATTCCACATCCAGCACAAATTTTGATGAAAATATATCAAAACCACCAATTGCGTAAAGCTTATCCTTCGATATAGTGAAGGCAGACGCATCCACGATGGATTGCTTGTTAGGAAGCTTCGACCACTTGTTATTGATTGTGTCATATTGGGCCAAAGACTCGATCCGACTATGACTTGCAAAATAAAATTTCCCTGATTTACGTGCAACTACTTCACCGTATCGGTATTCTGGTAATGGACGTTCAAGTTTTATCCAGGGTGAATCATTTTCAAGCAAATTACGTCGGTACAAATCAGAATTGGTATCAATGACATATATGTAGCAGTCCATCACAACTATTGCGTTAAATCGTGTCATACTATCTTCATAATTGAAATGCCGCTGCTCGGTCAAAGACTTTCTGTCCATGTCAAACCAAATAAAACGTTTAACTTTTCCATTCGTCATTATAATACCAAGAGTGCAGTCACCTTTGTAATCACTGGGTTCTACATCTGATCTCTCAGGTAGCGACTTCATGATGTACATCATGCATTCGGTGGATTTGGCAACAGTTGGTTGCTGAGATAAAAATTTAAGATAGTAGACGGGGATTTTTTCCAGGTCGATGTGCTTCAGTAAATCAAAAAGTTGATCGGCACGATCAAAGTCGTCATTAACCCAAATCATTGACGCTTTGCATTTAATAACATCCAACACATGCAAATCTTCAGAGGAAATCAAATCCTCCAGGAAATCGAACTCAAGTTCCTTGAAATAGGATGTTTTCATGATCGAATGAAAGTGATTGCGAGCGAAACTTCTGCATGCTTGCTGTAATTGCTGACAGAAATACTTCTCAGCAATATACCGGGCATCGAAAAACGAGTCTACGTCAAGATTTTCCTCCACAAAAAGTGACATTGCATCGCATACTTTATCAATTCCAAACAAATGCGCGACATACATTAGTTTTTCCGTTTTTCGAATCAGAAAAGACGCTTGTCCAGTGTACATGATTTCAATGCAGGTCATCACACATTCAGGATCTACATGCTTCAAATCAACCATTCCCAACATGTTCTCTTTTGTGTCGTGATTGAGCATCTTTGCAAAATACTCAGAACTTGCGGCAATGACGCACTTGTGAACAGAGATCTTCTTTTCTCCCGCTTTGATAATGAAGTCGCAATACTGTTGATTGATTCTGAACTCGTCAAATTTCGAAAGAATGTCAAGGGCATGACCCGTTTTGCCAATATCCAGAAGATGCTCCATCACAGTCGACTAGTTCCGAATCAACCCAAAATATATAGCTAATTCAAAAAGTTTGAGATAGGAAACCAAAATCTGATTCTGAAAAATCATACACAGGGTCAGTACAGTCGTGTGCAAGGATGTGTTTGCTCATGAAGGCATACGAATATTGGAAAGTATCGAAATAGAAAATAGCTTGGATAGTATATTTAAACAATACTTTCATCATTTTCCGTACAAATGAATATGAGAGAAAGTATATGCATATGTGGCAGCGAAGAACAATATCTTTAGGCTGTAGAAATTTGAACACGAGTGATCGGGTCAAGGTAGTTACTATTAGTTGCACAAATGAAAACCTACAGAGCAATGCACGTTCTGTATTTAGATGAAATCTGAGGAATGTCAACGCCTTGTTCTGCGGTATGTAATAAAATTTGGGAATACACAGTTGATCCGAAATAGAGAAAATTTGCATACAATTTGGCTAGCACAGACAAGAACGGCTGAAGGCAATGATTCGAGTACTGAAATTACATGTTCGTGGCCACAATGAGTAATGTATGAGGGAATTATAGTTTTATTAGTGGATGTGAGATAGCTGTGAAGCCATTATCTTGATCAACCCACACCATTGTCAAAAAGTGCAATGAAACAGCGGTGCAACCATTGAGTTTCTGTTGCCGCCGATGCAAATATTGATAAAATGTCAGATATTTAATTTGAGCTATTTGTCTCTTTGTTTCAATGCAGTACCATTTTCAATGGCTTAAAACACCACATGCATAATATGTATATGAATATAAGCTCGTCTTATAGACAGCGATACAAGGTTTGGAGAATGAGTCATACACGCATTGTGACAAAACCAATCATAATGGGTAGAAAACAAGGGCAAAAATCATGCTTACTCGCAAGATGTGTGCAAAACCAGGGGCTAGCAATCAGGGTTGTAATGACTCCAATCGAGTCCGACCTGAGTCAAGATTTTCTGATACCTCATATGAATCGATACCCAGACAGCCAAGACCGACATTTCATTGTAATCACACTACTGGGATTTCGTCTATTGGTACTTGCACTTGAAAATGCGACCAGAAACTGCAAAAAGTGAGGAAAACTAGTAGGCCTATATAATAAATGCAAGCCATTCGATATCGCTAAACAGAGTTATAAAAAGTGGGTTTAACATGATTTTGACTGAGAACTGAGAAGTCAACACAATGACTTGGATTCGGACTCGAGTCATAATACCATGACTCGGACTCGGCCCTCTGCTCCCTGACTTGGACTCAGACTTGACACTCGGTGGTGAATTGAAAATGACTCGACTTGACTCGAGTCAAAACTATAAAGTGAGATTGACTTGTCACTTGAAGCCTTGTCACTTAGTTACAACCCTGCTAGCAATATTTAAAATCATAAATATAAAAATGTGATACATTCATAATTTGTGGCGTCACAAGATAATTGCTGCTGCATATTCCAGGGCTTTCAGGTCCTGACCATCAAATTCTGTCAACGTCCTTAACAAATTAGTCTTAGGATTGAATTCGAGAATACTAGAGCACGGACCTTCGAAAAAATAACTAACACAGATGTATATCTTAGCGCCAATACAATAAGTCGAAAATTTTGATNGTTGCAAATTGGATAGTGGAATCTGCGTCCAAATACTTGCATCACTGGACAGCAAAAGAATGTTTCTTTGATNCTCCGAGCTCCCGTTGANTCCACCAAAAAGGTACACGGCTTTATTAAACGTACATGCAACTGCATTATATCTCAAATCAGGCAATGATGGCCCGNTTGACCAAGTGGATGTTGAAAAGTGAAAACATTCCACGTCTTGCAAAATCTTTCTCTTGCCATTGTCATGATATCTATCACAACCACCAATTACATAAAGNTTATCTTGAGAAATAGTGAAGGCGGATAAATGAGCGGTATATTGCTTGTTCGGAAGCTTNGACCAATGGTTATTGATTGTGTCATATTGAGCAAAAGAATTGGTTTCAAAAAAATTTGTTACATAAAATTTACCTGATTNACATGCAACTACAATNTCGTAATGTAGAAATGCANGTTCNAGTTTTTTCCAGTGNGAACCATTTTCGAGAAAATTGAGGCTATACAAATCCCACTTATGATCAATAACATATANGCAGCATTCTACAACTACAGAACTTAATATTCTGCTATTATGTTTATAATTGAAATGTCGCAGGTCTGTCAAAGACTCTTTTTCAATGTCAAACCACATGAGACAGGAAAGATCAGAATTTATCATTAGAATGCCAGGATCACAGTCACCTCTGTAATCGCTGACCACTACATCTAACTTTTCAGGTACCGGTATAGACTTCATGATGTGCATCACGCATTCGGGGGAATTGACAACAGATGGATGCTCTGATAAAAATTTGCGATAGGAGACGGGAATATTCTGCAGATTGATATGCTTCAGTAATTCAAAGAGTCTATCAGCCCAATGGAAGTCGTTGTTGACCCAAATCATCAAGGCTTTGCACTTGATCACATCCAACACATTCAAATCCTCAGAGGAAAGCATATACTTCAGGAATTCAAATTCAGATTCCTTGAAATCGGCCGTTTTCATGATCGAATGAAAGTTATTTTGANCAAAACACATGCATGCTTGCTGTAGTTGTNGACAGGAATATTTATCAGCAATATTTCTGGTATCGAAAAACNTGTCCANGTCAAGATTATTTTCCAGAAAAAGTGACANTGCATCATATACGTTCTTGATCCNAAACAAATNCGCCACATNNATTAGTTTTTCCGTTTTTTCGATCATGAAAGAAGCCTGCCCAGTGTANATCATTTCAATGCATGTCATCACACATTCAGGATCTGCATGCTTNATNGTAACCATTCCCAGCTGGTTCTCTTTCGTGTCATGATTGAGCATAGCTGCAAAATATTCAGAACTTGCGGCGATGANGCACTTGTGGACAGCNGCCTCCTTCTCTCCCGCTTTGATAATGAAGTCACAATACTGCCGATTNATTCTGAANTCGTCAAATTTAGATAGAATGTCGAGGGCATGACCCGTCCTGNCAATATCCAGAAGATGTTCCATCACAGTTGACCAATTTATAGCCAAAATACACAGATCACTCAAAAACCTGCGAATAACATCTGTAACNGTAACATCATACATATAGTGAGTATAGTTGCAGTATACTCATGAAACGGTATCATCATATTCCTAACATAAGGACAGGAAAGAAAATGTAATTCCACATGTCAGCGGGGAGTGATATCTTTGGGCTTAGGTGACAAAAGATAGAATTAGATGCACAAATTGAATGTTACAGAGCGAAGCATATTTCGGTTTTGAACAAAATCTAAGAAAAGTCCCTTCTTTGTTCTACAGAAAGCAGTGAAACACATACCTTTACAATTGTACATTNTATGGTGGATACAAAAATATGGCATATAANTGGGCTAGCCCTAAAAAGGCATGCGACGTTACGGGGAAAGTAAANATATTACATCAAAATCACAGTCCTCAACTATAAATGCAGACTATATACCATTCTGATTTCATGGTGATGCAAATGAACATTGTGATGCCACAGCTATCGGATTGCTATAATTTTAATTTCAATTAGGAAGGGCAGTGCTCTTACAGAATTATACCGACAAACAGAAGTCCCAGCAGATATAAGTACATTTGATGAAGATAATAAAGATGGTAGTGGTCGTTTTTCAAGTGTTTGCGGTTGTCAGAGACATCTGCGCTCTATATAATGACTTGGTTGAAGTTTAGTGACGAATGCCTTCTATTTACAATCATGGCTAAGGACCATCACTGGTTTTTATTTGTCAGTTGCAGGATTTAGGGGGAAGCCAAGAGGGATCGAATCCACTACCCATGGACCGCGAGATCAGCGGCGTAACCACCGGGCAGGCACTGTGTTTCAATGGCCAAGTGGTCACTTCACAAGCTCTCGTATATAACTTATAAAAATATCACTGTGTACTAGAAATTCAATTTAGATACACAAAACACTGGTGGTCAACAAAGTTCGCGATGGTTGGTTAGGATTGATCAGGTATGATACGGGACAGACGGTCATATTTTGGTCATCAAAGAATATGAAGAAATCATGAGAAATTCAAATTAATTTATTGTCGACAATCTCAGTATTTCAATACACAAGACTCCGACACTCCGGAATATGTCAAAAATTATTGCAAAATGTACTAAAAAGCAGTATGATTGATAAAAAATTGGATTTTCAAATTATACTTTATTCCATCATATAATCTCAAAAAAAATTGTCTTTCAAATGATTGATTTGTTATAATAGTATTTATAGTGAGCAGCTTCTCACTGTACATTAGGGCTGTTCAAAAATAGGTTTTTTTCCTGAATCTTGATGGTTACGTGATTAAATCGTTAGGTTGCCCTGAAAAACGACGCACACCAAATTTTAATTCATTCCAACCATTAATCGCGGATTGCGTAGAGTTTGAAAATTTTGAATTTACCCAAAGATGCAAAAAAATTTGTTTGTCAAATTTTTCTGTCAACCCCATGAAATTGTTGCGTTGTCTTCAACGACGATGCAAAACAAATTTGACTCAATTCCAACCCGTAGAAGCNGAGTTATTTGAGTTTTTCGATGATAATTCTTGGATTATCCACCGATCAAGGATAATCCCCGAATTATCGAAAAAAAACTCAAATAGCTCCGCTTCTACGGGTATGAAAATGCACAAGCAATATAAATTCATGGGGACATGTCGCTACAGACGTGGCATCATTAGTAACAAAACTTGCTTAACCTGAAGATTTAAATGAATACTGTAATCCTACATGCATCTGTTGGTTGTATTTTGACAGCTTTCTGTGTTACTTAGTTTCAAGATATCTCATACTGTCTTACAGAACTCATAATTTCATTTGACGAAAATGGTTCATGTACTTAAGTTTAATAAATTTGAAATTTATGTTCATCGTTACACTACTGACCTTTTCATCAATTCAAAATCAGAGGTGGTGAGTGTGAAAATAGAAGCCACGGCTTGTATAGTACGGAATTTCAAATATAAGTTGCAATATCTAAGACATGTCAAAACTAAAATGACTGATGACACAACCAGAGTTGTCATGACTCAAGTCGCGAATTTNCGTCAACTCGACTTGACCCTAGTAATTTTCTGTACTGACTCAAACAAGTCANTGGCTTGATTAAACTCTCGTGAATCAGCAANGATCCGCGACAATAGGCCCAGAAACTGTGTTTACGTCTATAATAAACAAGGAAGACTATGGCTTGGACTCGAACTCGGCAATTTTCTCTTTGACTTGAGCTAGGACTTCACCAGGCGGCGAGTTGTAAATGACTCGACCTCACTCGAGTCAAAGCTATAAAAGTAATATTGACTTGTGACTTGGCTACAACCCTAGACACAGCATAGAATAGTCTTTAAAAATAGAATCCATTGATATACGNTCGAATCNANGCAGTTATTATGATAATTTCACTCACAAATGNGGGGAAAGCTCATTTCAAACTACNTTCAATTTCTTAAAATCCAAATTGTGTAAAGTAATCATTTTTGTCTAAGAACTGTCAAAGTAAAATAAGTCTGAANATGACGTGAGANAGTAGCACAAGTAACCTAAACNCAGAACTATTNGAGTATTCCANAAAGNACTACATTNCANAGCCCACACTAACTCAAAATATTCTACAACNGTAAAACTACGACAATACAGAATTCANGGTGATTTGGTTTGCGACATCAAGACAACGCCTTACCTATAAGTTAAATCCATTATGTAAAACAATNATGGAACAAAGGAANAGAAATGTTGGAAAGTTNAGAGACATCCATCTNGCAAATTGCATGCAAGTTGGCATATTCTAAATGAGAAGTCAAGTAGATGAGCAAAAAATATTATCCTGCAAATTTANTNTAGACATGTATATAGATTCCCCATGACATCCCAATTCCGGTCCAATTCCAAATTGAAGTNTAAATATAATAAGGTAATCGTTCCATACTCAAAANTTACTTTGTGTTAAAATGGACCTGCATGTGGTTCCTCAAACAGGAACTTCTGACGAATAACTTGCCGCATATTTCACACCCATAATCTTTCACGTTCAAATGGCTCTTCATATGTTGCCTCAGAGAATGTTTTTGAACGAACGCTTGACCACACGTTGGGCATTTGAAATTTTTATATCCAGATGAATACGCATATGCCGATTCAAAGAACATTTTTGGTTAAATGAAAGGTTGCATCTCTCACAGTTGAAATCTTTCACGCCATAATGAATGAGCATGTGTCGCTGTAAGGATAGCTTTTGACTAAAATATTTGCCACAGACTTCACACTCGAATCTCACACCGAAATGGATGAGAGTGTGTTTTTCCAAATACAGCAGCGTGGAGAACGATTTTCCACATGTCTCACACTCATGTCTCTCATCTTTAGTACGTGAATGGATGAGCACATGGTGCGTTAAACCCTGCCTTCTTTTGAACGATTTGCCGCATATTTCACATGAAAAATTATTCACATCCAAATGGATCGTCATATGTCTTCGCAAACCATCAGTCCTCCTATGTAATGAGCCACATATGTCACACTTTAACTCTATACCA
>ATSW01005218.1:0-12819 GCA_000444245.1 Botryllus schlosseri
CTAAAGAATGATATTACCAGCGCCGAAGCCGTATCAGCTACTGAGAAATAGTGATATTGGGCACAGGAGAATAGCTTGCTGTGAACGACAACAGCAACAACATGTTTAAACTGAAATCAATTTCAGCATTTTGAAATTCTTTACTAAGCGTTCTTCCGAGATTTCAAATCAGGTCGCGGGCCGCAGAATGTGACCTCGCGAGCCGCGTGTTGGTGACCCCTGGTCTATCTGAATAATTTGTTGAAACCATGGTTGGAACCTGAAATTCTCCTTTTAGGGCAAAAGAAAGGGGACAAATAGCGACAGCTCCGCTAACAAAGGTAAAGTTTCATGAAAAAATGCTAAGGTGAACGCCATCAAGGTATAAAGTGGAGAAGTTTCGGTAGCTGGTGGTCAATTGGCGTTTGCCTTTGCCCTTCGTCAGCTCTAATACTTGATAGTCGACACCCTGCATTTTATATATCTATCCGAATTCATGAGGTCTTCAGTCGAGAATCTGTCAGATCTCTCATTTAAGGAATCGTCTGATTAATCGAATCGGATGTTGATAAAGCAGGCTGATCAAATAGGTCCGGGTCCGAACCGAAAAGTTGCTTGAGCTGTAAGATATGCAATGACTCATACGGTATAAAACTTTCAGACGAGCCAAATATTTGAATAATTGGAATCATAAGACCTGAAAATTTACGGTTCGAAATTCAATTCTCTGTAAACGGCTCTTGATCGGTATAATTTAGAGCAGTGCTTTTTAACCTTTTTGAGCACCATCAGCACTTTCATGCAGAATAAATTTCAGTCGCACGATCCAACCAAAAATTGTTCTACCAAAAGAAGGTGACGATACTTAACAATATTTTGTTCAGATATGCAAAAGATGAGCCACTATATCTTAGACAAGGCCGGATCCGGTCCGCGACGGGGATTTGAGCACCCCGCAGATTGTCTCTATCTACCCTTAAAGAAAATTGTTAATCTGAAACATGTTTTAGTTATCCATGACTGAAAGTATTGAAAAATTTTATGAGTCACTGCATGAATGAATCCAAGTCTGCCAACCTGAGAAAGATGACCTTCAGGGTTGTCCAAAATTCGGAAAATCTCGAAAATACTCCCTTGTAATGTTTCCTCCTATATTAAATTGACAAAAACAACAATTGGCTTGAAATAAGCTCACTGGAAAGCCGCTAAGATTTCGGGCAAAGCGTTTGAAAGTAGCTGCCGAAGAATGGGCGTGCCACTGACCATAAAACGGCGAGAAGACTAGTAATCATGAAACCATGGCTCTTAATTGGCTAATCGTCGATTTATTTTGGTGACCCGACTTAACTCGAGTCCTTTTCTTAAAAATGAAAAAAGACTCGACTAGAGAGTCAATTTGTGTATTGAATCGACTTGTACTCGAGTCATTGCTCATGACTTGGACAAGTCACATGACTCGAGATTGGGTGTACAAAGACAGGTACTTCATTGTAATTTCGAAGAATAATAAAGTTATCACACTATTTTATTATTTCGTCCATTAGTACGGGTACTTGAAAATGCTTCCTGAAACTGTTAAAAGTGAGGAAAATTAGTATATTATGAATGCGAAGCATTCGACATCACCGAGCAGAGCTGTAAACAGTGGGTTTCACATGACATTATCTCGGAACTGAACAGCGAACACAATGATTTTGACTCGGACTCGACACTCTACTCCGTGACCAGGACTCGGACTTGACTCGGTGGTGAATTGAAAATGACTCGACTTGTCTCGAGTCAAAACGATAAAAGTGAGATTGACTTGTGACTCGGAACCTTGTAACTTGGTTACAACCCTTATGTCAAGTAGCGTTCGGTTAGAGTGCATCACGATTTGTAAGTGAAAATATCATTCAAACGGCCTCATCTGTGTGACAAAATTTGATTGCGCATACAGGCCGCCGACTTCTTGAAATAGATACGTTGCACTATAGTTGGAGTTCTTCTTCTCTGATCAGGGGCATCAGTCAGCATAGCTATTCGAGTAGACAAAAACGTTACGACGTAAAATTATACCTAATTACAAGTATTAGTAGCGATTTCTAAGCCATATCAAAATTACCTCAGGTATGGAAGTATAGAAAATAAAAGTTATTTAAGTAATAGAATTAGTTGTTTCAAAAAGTTGAATTGGTCGCGGGTTACATGCTTTTATCAGTCGATCCGATGTGGCTAATATCGAAATGCAGGATGTATCTTTGCAATTACCGCAAATGATTAATGCCACGACAAATAGGTAGTATATTGCAAAATAGTCAGATATCGTGTTATAGTGTCTATTTCACGCGATTCTCATGCGAAGAGTCAAATCCATAAAGGCGATACAAACTCATCCCCAAATTACAATCTAATTTTCACAATACAAACGTCATCCAAGACGTTAATAGGTATAGGAGGCAGTGTTCGAGTCGATTGATGCTTTATCTTGCTTTCTCTACACTTCTTTGGAAAACACGACTATTGTACAATACCAGATATCATATGGCCCATGTTCTTATCTAGATTTTGCTGAAGAACCACGATAGCTTGAAGTGGATCGCATTGGCCATCCAGTTGTTCATTGCAATCAGCACTACGGTTTCCTTTATCATTGCTGCGACGTCTATGCATCACGCAAGTATGTTGAGTTCCCTTGAATTGTATTGGAAACGTCATAAAATACATCACATATTCTCGCAGCTTTGTCTACCGCTCGCCGTAGCTGTTATATAGGCCGTGTTCAACTAAAATCCCATTACTTCGCGGGTAGAGAGCATAGATGAGCATGAGCATAGATTAGTTTCCCCCAAAAATGATTTTGAGAGATATCCCAGTTGAGGGTTTCCGACTTTTGCTAAACTGGATATTTATATGCACACCAAATAGATGACTTTGAAACGAACTATAGGTATGGGCGTGACATTGGGCAGTCAGAACGATACTATAGTAGAGTATCTGATACGACTTTGAACTTGAGTATAAAATCCATCACGGAGTTCGTGTGATCACGAGTCTTGCAAGAACACGCCAAGAACCCGATGACCCGGTTATAATCCGAGGTGATCAGTAACGAAGTTCTTCTACTTTTCCGGAGTACTCAAGTAGAGTTTGCCTACATGCACTACTTACTCAAGTAGGGAAGATGTGGTACCGATGGATCAAATATTACAAAATGATCTCTGGCCCTCAAATCTGCAGCCTAGAATAGCAGATCTTTTGCTCTCTCAAGACTTCAATACAAGCTCTACCTATCGCGGACATTTACATGAATATCCGCCTTTANAAAAAATATTTATAAACGTTTAAAATTTGTTGCTCGAACGTGTCATCGGTCCCCANCCGGTGGGTCCAAAGGCACACGACCATGGGACCTATGAGACATACGNTNAAAAACTCAAATTTGTTAACTTGTTTTGTTGTGTAGTATAAGCTAAGCTACAGCAAGCCATTGAAGAATGTTTCGTCGCGACCTTCAAGAATAAAATAGATTATATCAACTCAAATGTTGGCATAAAATCATGTTTTGATTTACGCCTAAACTTACAAAATTAATGCCACATACATATTACCCGCAAATCGACATTTTGACTTTCAAAGACCTCGTAATAGCGATAAAACACCACAGGTAACTATTATTTACAGCCTATATATATGTAGGCGAGTTTCTGTTGTTAAGTCATTAGTTGGTCCATCTATTTTGCTTGATTTGACTATGGTATCATAGGCCCCCCACCCCATAAATATTGAAATTGACTTGAAAATAGTCCACTCGAGGATGGTATTGATTCCAAAAATATATGTCATTATATACCCTGATACAAGCCCTATTCTTCACATCAAAAATTATGGCGGGTTTGTTAGTCTGAATGGTGATATAGAAAAATGCAAATGTCGATCCAAATTTACTTTACAACCCCTAAAACGTAAATCATTCGTCACAAACCCCATAACTCACGCAGGTCGAANTTTTTTGCATGTGAGGAAAGATTNTGNCAGCATNNAATTGTANACAAATTCACGGAGTGTAATCATGGAATTATCATGGAGAATTTTTCAAGTATTTTTGGTCCCAGTGATCCATCGGTACCACATCTCCCCTACTGTTTTTTGACTAATTCCACTGCTACTTCACATTGTACAGACAAACTACTTACTTTTTAAACTTTCACTTTCATAAAGGAGACGGTGATTGCCGGATAATTTTACGTCACGTTTTTAGTGAATTTCCACAGCAACCTGACCACTTTCCTACTGAACTCTATCACAGTAACTAAAGGCATTTTCGAAAATCGGCCCTATTTGTGGTCGTGTTAAATCAGTCGCGGAGATCCCCCCTGTAATTCCGAAAATACCCACCGCCGACCGAATCTACTCTTAAAACTACGAACTCAGTAATTTGCAGTCCTTCTTCTTCTAATTCCACTTGGAGTAGTTTTCACATGCCTTGTTTACCCACTGCTTCGAGTTGTATTGGAGTATAATGTACAGCGTCACTTCTTCTTTTATCCCAATACCAGCGCTGCGTACTTCGAACAGCTCTTTACAAACTAACAGGTTGGACTGTGCAAAATGAAAGTTTGCACATGTTGTGGCATACGGCTAATTATAATTGTATTATCGCCCCTATTCGCTACCCTACACGTCATCAGTGCTGACCCGTGCTTCGGATTTAGCGTGCGGCTGGGTGGACGATGTCATTTCTCGACACCCGGAAAGGATGATGTTCAAAGATTGTTTTCCATCGCTGCAAAAAAATTTCGCCTGGCGTGCAGCCGTGGGGATGCTGTCTTACGCGATTGTTTACACAGTGGCTGTCTTTAATCCAAAGGTAGGTGAAATAGTTTGCGTGTTTAGGTAGGCCAGGTCAATGACACTTGTTGGTACACAATAATGCGTTAACACCCATTCCTGCAGTTCATGGAAATGAGCCAATTACACCGTTTCATGTGGGGATAGCTCCGCTTTGTGAAGTATAGGTCAAGTTAACTAGTGTAGTTCTTTGTGACTGCAAGATGTTTTTTTTGGCTAACACACAGATTTTACTCCCGACTCGTTACCTATTAAATCTATAAGTTGACTAAATCTCCTTCGTCGCCCAACTTTATACATATATTATTTACTCCCGAACACGCAGATTATGACCACCGTACTGCAGACGGCCTACATGGCATATTTTATCGGTTATATAGATCGGTTTAATATTCTGACAAGATGTATATCTTTACAGGGGTTTATCGTCATTCTTGAAAGATTGGTATCGCTGACTGGAGCTTTGATAACAGGAATATTTCCTTTTTTCTGGTTGCACGCGGTGAAGTCCGAAAAGTACAATCACATCAACATTGGGTTGAAATCCGCAAGTTACCTCCGACACAGTCATTATTTAACTTTAATATTCTTTTCCGTCGTTGTTGTGTACGATATTGTTTCCTGGATTATCGGTCGATGAACTACAGCATGTAACAAAATTTTGCAAAACTTTTAGTCGAGTAATTTTTTTTTAGGTATGGTGTGAACCTCTGAAAGGTTCAGGTTCGTGTGAACGCGAACCTTTTAGAAAGGTTCTGTGTGATAGCCTATAGTATAGGGTTACCATACGCCGGGAAAAATTACCATTTTTCAGAATTTTTCTCCAGTATTCTAAGTCTGAAAATTTTAAAAAAGTGTCCTCTTTTCTGATTCCTAAAATATGGTAACCCTACAGCAGTGATTCTTCACCTTTTTCCTCCAGCGCCCCTTTTCAAAAAAATGCCTGGGTCTGCCCCCCCCTATTTTAAGATTCCTGGCAAAAGCATTGAGTAAGTGGTCGAAGTCCGGTAGGTCTTTTCGAGTCGGGACTTTACTATTGGACATATTTCGCGCTTGAATTCGCGACCGAGGACTACTCGAGTAATAAGCATATAATAATTGTATATGTGCTATATTCGGGATCAAATCGAGGTTGTTATTTATACCAACCATCGGGTAGGCTTACCGATTCATTCCATCTAGTCCGAGTCCGATGTATACACCCCGAATTCACCTCAGCGACTTGCAATACGGAGAAGTTGATTGTATTGGTTTTTGTTTTATTGTATCAAATGATACAATAATCAATGTCTTCCGTCGCTTTGCCAACAATTTCGACGGAGACTTGCTAGGGAATATAAGCTTATACGCATCAACGGTCTAGGCTAGACCGAACCGGACAATGTATTCTGCGTCTGAGCATTGCTATGTTGATATTTAGCAGAGTGTAAAACGGGTTTCCATACTTGCTACCGATATTACCCCATTAACAAGTTATACATCAGTAGCCAACACCCCAATCGCACGGATTTGATTTTTATGGTACAATAAACATATGAAGTCAACATTGACCACGTACGCCTGCTAGATGTTTTTTTTATAGCAGACAATGATATCAATTTCATTGCTTCGTAGAATAAGCATTATTCGCTGACTCATGTAGTGTATTTTGCTATTGGTGTTGTGTGATTTCTGGTCAAGCTCACAGCTGAGAGTCACTAAATATTCCCAAACGGAAAGCTGGACATTTCGAGCAAACTTCTGTAACAAAGAAAGTAAAATTTTTGAGATTGTCAAGGTGGATACTCGTTTAGTTTTTTTTATGCTGCCAGTGTCATGCACAGAGTTGAAATGCAGTAAATTTCAACCAATAATGTTATAATGAAGTGATAATTGTAATATATGAAGAAAGTTCACAGTGCAGAACCTGCCAAGGTTCGTTTGTGAACGGGAACCTCTAGATTTATGAGGTTCACAGTCAGAACGCGAACGTGAACCTCACGTTCACACCATCCCTAGTGTTTTGCTCTTCTAAACTACTCACCAGAATACAAAAAAAAAATCTGAAGTGTCCTTAGTCTTCGAGTAATGTCACTTTTCTGATTTCTCGTTTCACTCAAAATTATACCCGACCATTAACGCATAATTCCTTATTAGACGAACAAACACACTAACAAAAAGAAGTAGGCCTAGTATGCACATATATCGGGTAATATAGATTGTATAAGGATGCAAACACTTCAAAAACCTCCGTAAATGGTTTTGTTTGCGTGATTTGCGTCTATGAACTGAGAAATTGTCTACTAACATAGACCGCAAATAACCCCTCATCATGATGCAACTCCACCTCCTTTTGTATCTTCTTTCCAAATCAGAAATATCATGATGAAAAACATTAATATTTTCCACGCTTACATCACCAATATTTCGACTAAAAACAATGTGAGAGTGCAGGTAATACGTTTATAAGGACATGTCTCACTCTATTCGTCCATTGATACTTTTATCTTTGTTGTCAAAAATGTCTTCGAGAATAGTGTTCAGTGTCAACTTGGGGGTACCATGAACAAAGAAAACAAGAATGTTCTGTATAACCTCCTTGCATTGCTTTCAAGAAGCAAATCATTTTCAAATCTCGGCAAAGTTACCAATTGTAGCTGAAAATTATCAAGGGTCTACAGCTGACTTTTGGCTGACTGGCAAGACTGTGTCGTAGCGCTTAGTAACGGCTGAGGGTACAATCAGTAACTGACAGAAATGTCCATGCATGAAGATTCTTCTGAAACATGCTTTTCTATGCTGAGTTAGGCTACGACTAACGCTGGGAAGAAAGCATTGGGACTTTCGTTGATGAAGTATTGATATCGGCGTGAAAGCTATTTGAGACAGGCAATGGTCACTTGAGCATTTCGTTATAGTGATCACATCTGATCATACTACCGCATGTTCAGTCTTGCATATATTCATATTCAACTGCCACTTTTCGTCCATAAGCTACATACCCGATGCGTTGAATCATGAACGACATACTGAAAATACACATACTGTATCCAACAACGGAAGCCTACTAATCGCTATCGAAATAATGCAATGTATGGGCACACTGATATTACCGTGACCTCACGTCAGTACATTGCCATGCCATTGCCAAGTGGGTCTCTATCAGAGGTGGTCAAAGTAGTCAAGAAAGCTACTCAAGTAAAAGTAGAAGTAGCGACGAGAAAATCTACTCAAGTACGAGTAGAAGTAATTCTTCCATAAGCCACCTAAAACTACTTGAAGTAGAAGTAGAATTGACTGACTTTAAATCTACTCAAGTAAGTAAGTAGTTTTGAAAACAGTCTCAATTAGTTCACATGGACTGTCAAAAGCTGTGAAATGAGCTATGCGGAAGATACAGAGAGCTTGATTCGTATTATTGCATCCCAGAAGGTGTGAATTTTCGACAAAATAAGCATTCTTTCGCATCATGGGAGGCAAATTATAGTATTGATATGAAAATGCGATACCAACCCTTTGTTTACTAGAAGACCCCGTTTTATAGAATATCATGGCATGGCGTCCTACCCCATATTATAATGCCCAAGGTTTAGGCGAAGAGCAATACGTAGAAGCTGTATCGGATACGGTTTCATCACTTTGCGTGATTAGTATGCGTCAATAACAAATATTGTGGATCATAAAAGTTATATTTAGTGTAGCTTTATTTTCGGAAAATAGAGGCATTGCTACACTTGCTTCCATGCTTCAACATGTATGTTCTGCAGACAAAAGAACTGAAAGTAATTAGAACTCAGAGTATGATACTCGCAATTGAAAGTAAAATACAAATACCACTTCTAGAAAGCGGAAAATATATTTCATTCTTTTGTCCATAAAGCTTCAAAGGTGATCTGCTAAAACCGGTGTAACATTCAGAAAAGCTGGATTGTCCAGATTAGCAAGACACGTAATGGGCTGCTAGATCGCGATATGATAGGTAATTGCTAGATTGCGAAACGGTAGTCTCAAACGTTATGGTGGGCCGTATTTACTGTGATGAAATTTTAATATAGGTGACAATGCGGTGTGAGCGGAACCAAGCATTCCGGTACCTAAATAATATTCACTATCACTGATACTTTCATAAAAACTTATTTGTCACTCCTTAACTACTGTGCGCGAAGCTCAACAAAACTTCTGGGCTTTACTGGACTTTTAGGAATATTAAATGTTGGTGCTTCGTGAAAACAGCCCCGAAATTCCTCAGACTATCTTTCGTATTGGGTGATTAAACTACTTCTACTTGACAAACTGAAAATAGCGAAAAGTGAGTAAGTAGATCACAAAATATTACGAAGTAGAAGTAGAAGTAGAGAAAATCAGATCTACTTGAGTAAGTACCAGAAGTAGAGGAAGAACTATTTGAGTACTTCCAAAAAGTAGAAGTACTTCGTTACTGACCACCTCTGGTCTCTATAAAGAAATCGTCAATATCATAAATTTGTTATCTATGTTTTGCGATTGTATTTATAGTTCACGTTCCTATACATTAGTTATTTCAAACAGGGAGCACTGCATTGATCTGAAGGGTGTACGTACACTGTACCTGTGATGTAGTGTAGCCTACTGGACAGGGTTACTATATTTCAAAAAATCCTGAAAGCTGTAGAAAGAAAGAAAACTGGTGATTTTGGAAACTTTTCGACCAAAAGTACTGCGTTGAGTAAAACAATAGGTCATCATTTTCACTCACTCGACTCCTGAATTGCCCGATTATTACGAAACTTCTGTGGTAATGGAAAGGTCGTATATTCCATCTCTACTCCCGAAATACCCGTCGCGCCGTATTTCTCGTTGTTTGTCTTGCCTACTCTGGCTTTCGCTGCGTCGGAGTCTTAGTTTGTGATCGCATTTTATTACGTAAATTCACAAAAAGAGGACATCTAGGGTCCTTCGAGGACACTTTCAGTACTACAATGTATTTATGGCATTATAAACAAGTATAAATATTGATTTACTAGTTGTTTGTAATGACTCTTTCCTTCAGTGGTGAAGTATTGCAGTATTAGAGTTTACATATTATGTGTCGCTATTTTCTAGGCTCCTCCTAGCCATGCAATTCCTGTGAGCGGTGTCTCACAAAAGCCGGGAACGTAAGTAAGCCGTGCTACAAATAGATACACCGGAAATGATAATGAGGAGTATCAGCTTGGTGTAATATGACTGTAGTACTCGAAAGACCACAATGTTTGAAATGAATAGATGAAGAACGCGATATGACTATTTCACCCATTTCAGAAGTCACTGAATATCCAATATTCCCATAATAGTATATTCACAACTAAATGTCATGAATATATATAATGTACATGAATTGACTCTATCCCGGAATCGATCGTTTCGACCAGTTCACACGGGAAAGCAATAGAAAGTAAGCCATTATGCTGCAGAAATGCGCCAAGTTGTCATATTTGGTAAACGTTTACGACGAACAATACATACACATTCGCACATAATATCCGAAGCCGGTTTCTATTTGTCATGTTCGTGCATTTACGTTCAGTGTTGCTCAACTCCTAATTTCTATATGACTAGTAATTACCGCCAATCATTATTTCCTCGTGTGTCGTGCTTGTATTTATACCCTTTGTGTTCTGTTCTCTGGGTCTTTCGTTCAACTGCACTCTGGATCGTGGCGCCTGTCTTAAAGTCATACTGCTGATAATATACTGATTTCTTATTGCAACCTCGTCGTATTGAGTTATTGTTGAAACAAGATCAAGAACATAACAATTGGTGTCAGAAGTCGGATTCATAGTTATTTCTGCGACGAACATAATTCATGGAATCGGGTATTTTGAAGCTTCTGGAGAAGCAGCAGGAAATGATGGCGGAACAACGTGCACAGCGTAAAGAAGACATGGAGCAGCAAAATGCTCGGCACAGAGCTGCCAACTTGTAGCACGGCACACTTCTAGGCTTTTATAAGACACCGCTTACACGGATGTGATGGTGAGGAGGAGTCTAGATAAACATTCGACACATGAGTAAGAATTCTAAAGTCAACCTTACAATACAATGCTAGTGTATCAAGCAGACAAGAGTGCATACACAAAAGTGATGATTAGAAATTGGAAAGCGCGCATCCAATCACTATTAGCTATTATATTCAACACTAGGGCAGAGTTCGGACACCGCATTGTCTAGCTCGCATCGCGGCAATCGTAGGCTATGCGGACTAGAATAGCGATCTGGGCTGCTTCGATGTATTTCCCTATTTACGTACGCAAATCGTTTACTGGAGTAAACGCTCNTTGCGCTTGAATGAATTTCAAATCATAGGCAAAAACGATAACANACCATCTAATTTGGCGCAACGANTAAAAATCTATCAACGAAGAACGTGTAGGCTATTTCCTCGTTCAATTCAGAAATGAGACAATGTTTTTCGGCGGGCGGCATGCGCGCCTCCAAATCAATATGTGCACTTGTGCAGCAATGTCATGGTTATATCCTATCACGCCGCTTATATAATCGTCTCAATGATAATTAGTAGGGATGGTGTGAACCTCTGAAAGGTTCAGGTTCGTGTGAACGCGAATCTTTATGAAAGGTTCTGTGTGAACGCGAACGTGAACGTCATTGCTAATTCCAACCCTACATTACAGTGAAGTGATAGCCCATATTATTGTACACGACACCTAGCGACTACTCGCGCCACATGATGCCACAATGCTGAAGTACATATTGACGGTTTAAACGTCGTCAAATGTATCCACTGGGGCAATCAACTGATATAATAATCCCGTAAAGTCAATGTCTTTCGTTGCTCTGCCAACAATTTCGACGAGAACCTGCAAGGGATATTAGCTTACGCCTTAACGGTCCAAGCGAGACCGGACAATGTATTCGGCGTCTGGGTATTGGTACGTTGATATTGAGCAGAGTGTAAAACGTCTTTCCATACTTGCTACCGATAGTACCCCAATAACAAGTTATACAGCAGATATAGAAACACCCCAATCGCACGGATTTGGTTTTATGATACAGCAAAACATATGAAGTCAAGATTGACCACGTACGCATGCTAAATTTTTACATCAGACAACGATATCAATTTCATTGATTGGTTGAGTCAGCATAATTCGCTGACTACATGTAGTATGATTGCGGGTCAAGCTCACAGCAAAGAGTTACAAAATATTCATAAACGGAAACCTGGATATTTCGAGCAAACTTTTGTAACAAAGCAATTAAAATTTTTGAGAATATCAAAGTGCATGATCGTTTAGTGTTGATTTTTTTTATGTTGCTAGCGCCATGCATAGAGTGACGCGCAGTTAAAATTCAATAAAATTTCAAGCAAAGATGTTATGCTGAAGGGAAAATCGTAATATGTGAAAAAGGTTTACAGTGCATCACCTACCAAGCTTCGTTTGTGAACGTGAACCACTAAATTTCTGACGTTCACACACAGAACGCGAACGTGAGCCTCACGTTCACACCATCCCTAGATAATACGGGCCATGTCAGCACCAGCCATTATACACGAACAAACACGCTCTTCTCATACCAAATCAATTCCGAGATTGAACAATTAAAGAACGAAAGACGTATCGGTTTATGTCAAAGGGTGCAAATTTTTGAAAGTTAGTGAATGAATTATGTCATTACTGACATTATTATTGTTACTTGGATATATTGATAACATTAAGTCATCTTCTCTATCTCCAAGTGTTCAGATTTACTGGTAGAGCTGATGAAGGCGATGACTTAAAAAAGTTAGGGCATGACATTGCTCATGCCGCACGGTCAAGACAATTCATGAGTCTCTGGTGGGTTCGCTTCGGTCGGGGACATTATAATCAATTACTTTGTTGAAACATCTAGATATTTTGTGAACTTAAAGAAATATTGTCGCTTTTCAAGTGATATTGGTATCGTTCACACGCACCTGACCAAACTGCACGAAACACAAGGGACATTCTTTTGCTCTGAGGTTCACATTTGCACCACGGGATCAGATAGTCACGTGTCATAAAATTGCCC
>ATSW01005219.1:0-15274 GCA_000444245.1 Botryllus schlosseri
AGAGAGAGAGAGAGATGATATTCTTTTTCGCCTGCACCATTGAGATGCTTTGACGACGGAGTTGCGATACGGCCGAGAGGTCATCTAGTCTGCGCCCCCGTTTTTTTCTCCTCTATGCTATCCGTGATTGCTGAGCGCCTAGCAGGATAACTGCGGATACCAATTTTCGAGTCTTTGGTATGACCCGGCCGGGGATCGANCCCACGACCTACCTACCTACCGATCGAGAAGCCGGACGCATAACCATTACACTATCTCGCTCGGAAGATATAGCTCGTCATATCGTANGAGCCCGNTTCCTGGCCAAGCGCTCCTAATAATNNTGGAATCGACTCAATTTGTTAATTAGCCNACAACCGGAATAGGTTGANATTTCAAACAGAANCGTTTCATCTACGACCCTCNTATTGNTTGTTTGATATTCACGGTGTTTCGACTACATTGGTCATTTTACACCAGGCCGATACTCTTTATTTTTGATTACGTATAGTCGTATACTTACCGACTTGCAGCACGGCCCACTTCTGGGCTTTTGATAAGACACCGCTTACGAGGATCGCGTGACAAGGAGGAGNCTAGATAAACCTCCAACACTTAGGTAGGAATTCTGGAGACGTCCTCGGTCGGACTCGAACCCGCAACCCATTGTTNTTGCAGCTTTGGATCATACCATCACATACGCTATCTCNCCACGCACTCCACCATCCTCTTAGAATAAACTGCAACCCNTCTTCTNCAATCCGGCCAAGGACACGTGAGGAGTGGAATTTTGAAGAATAGACTTCATAATTTAGGCATTTCGACTCCTTTCTTTCTATTATGATGCCAGACATTGGTAGCTTTCACACCCCACCAAGGTCTTACGTTTATAAACATCGTCTGCTATCAGCGCAACAAAGTATTATAANGTCGCTATCCATCAATCTATATTCAAACAACGACTGCGTGTCCGGGATAATAATATCGATGTATTTTGTATATGGTCATTGCGAGTTCCTTTTTTACTCCATTCTGATATTCGGCATGATAGCCAAATCTTTTTGTTTAATAAGAACAACAACAACAACAATACGCAGCACTTATACCAACCGACATAGTTAATGATATATAAGAATCTACAGTGCCTCAATGGAACAGGTGACACTAACCTTGGAATCTGCACCAGAGTTCTCCCGTATATAATAAGTCCNATGGTAAAAATTACAATAAGTCCCAACGCGATATAGGCAGGTTCGGTTANCTTTTTCCTGATACTCCCCCCGGTTTTTGTACTAGTAGTAGCAGTAGCCGCAGTGCCTTGGTTTTTAAGCTCGGTGTACATCGCTAATCGTATTGCTGATGGATATTTCGTTATCTCTCGGTGCATACAATACGGTCAATATCAAAATGTATACAAAATATGATGGCGTATCGCTTTGACATTGTCTTATTGATTTTTCGAAGTGAAAGCGCTCTTGACAGGAGTGTCCTTATAGTACTTGGGAATACGGGTGGTTTCGAGGCTTTAGCCTGTAGTCGGACAAATGAGTATGATGTATCTTATTGCGTGTAGCAGAAATATCGCTTCGCAAGCGGTTGGAACTGGTCTATAACATTCAATAACATTTATATTATTCAACGCACACTTACTTTGTGCCACTAGATGGTGCCAGCGGGTAATTGGGAGTAGAGCCGCAGTGATTACCATTATCTTTTATTCAACACACTACTATCGGTTAAAATATCAAATTTAAAAGCGTCCTCTTTTTAGGATCTCAAATTATGGTAAGCNTACAATATATCAGATAATGATTTTCCAAAATACAGTAGGCCTATGTAACGTATACNAGAAATTCAAGAATGAGCTTCTTGGTAGTAGAGATATACAATGTTCTTTCCAATTCTCTACTTTAGTTGCTGACGATTACCACTGACGAGTGTCAGCCAAAAATATTCGGGTTCATTTCAAGGTGAATATACTATTCAATTGTATATTCAAGAATGGTAATCAAATCTGATGCAGGGAAACAATCGCCTGATATAAAAAGTATTTTAGGCGTATTATTCGTCGCAGTGCAGCGGTCTATAAGCCCGAAAGTAAGATTACTATAGGTACAGGAACTATACAGTTCATATTGTAGCAGCTAAAAATATGCATCTGCTATTTCGAGGTGTAGGTATAGTGAGGAATGGTGGTTTTCGACCGATCCCCTAATAATGAAGGCAACGAATCATGAGATATCTTTCACTTATACGTGTCCGGTACGACAGCGAATCACGAGGCGAACGCTGTTGATGACACGCGGACCATCAGCTGTTGAAGCCGTAAGACGTGAAAGTCAAAAGCACTCATCAGGATACTTTCGCGGATGCTTTTCGAAATCGATAGATAACTTTAGTCTAAGCTGAGCGCGAACGACTATCGTGGTGGAATTTAGCATTTATCAAATTCATTTCGACATGAAATACAGAGATCGCAAGAAGCTCCTGGAGGAACCCGAAAATGTGGTGCTCCTGGTCATCTTATGTATGACACTTGGATTAGTACTATATGGCGAAACTATTGTCAAAATACCAAGGTATTTATAGACTTATACGTTTTGCGAATAAAAAATATTTCCCATTGAGCGATTTAGACTAGCTTGCATTTAAGAATATCGTATCTCATTTTGACATGTCGTTTACGGCAATATACCGCGTATCAACGTAAGCAACATAAAAATTCATTCCACTATCCTATCTATTTTCATGTTATATTTAGGTATTTTTCAGTCAGTACAGTAGGCCTACATGCCTCGCATTATATTCCTAATCTACTCCTAATTGAGTACCATTACATATATTGGCCTAAGTGGGTGTTTGACTGAGATACTTTTAACAGGTTGACTCTCCTATCTTTTCATTGTGTATCGCAATCTCTGACCAATACATTTACATGGGGGCCGCTTATATGTTGATATTGTTGATGGCACTATATCAGGAATGATCATAGGTTTAAACTTGAAAAATGTATCAGACGGTAGACTTTGGTTCGGCTATCTTTCTAACATTTCAAACAAATTGAATATGGATGTGTATTATATAGGATATAGAATTTTCCATGATCTTGAATTAGCCTACATAAAAATATTTTATGAATTTCAGTCAGCACTGGGCATGGACTTGAGATTAAAACTGAACTCCTGTAACTGTAATTGGATTTAAATGTCTTGGATAGGCTCATCTCAGCTCCCCAGGTCAGTACACTCCATTGATAAGGTTGGAGATGGTCAAAGTAGTAGTCGTTGATAATGAGTAGAAGTAACACTGTGAATTTCTACTTAAGTATAAGTAGGAATAGCGAATTCCGGGACGCGTGAAAATTACTGCAAGTAGAAGTAGAAAATGAAGATCAGAAAATTGCTCAAGTAAGTATATAGTTTCGAATGGCAGATTAAAAATATGATGGAAACAATCCCAAAACTATTCTTTACTTTATAAATTACAAAGTGTATCAAGTAAGCAGATTAGTCGGAGTGAATGTGCAAGCATGCAAAACATATTTTTAGTAATCCGAAAAAGTAGAAGTGAACTGCGACTAGGTTTGCATTTAAAACAAAAATCTATTTAATACAAACATGTTTAAAATATGTTTTTTTGTAGCCATGACGTCATGAATCTTTAATTGTGACGTCACAGTGGATTTCCATTCACAATTGAAAATGCATGGTAAATATAGCCCCTTCGACGAAAAGGGCTTCCGACCACTATCACGAATAGACCAAAAATTATCTTTAACCATGACTATATCGTTACTCCGCATTTTTTACGGTGGGGGTCCATCATCATCAGAACACCCATTCCGTAAAAGTTCTCTATATTTACGTGCTATAACGGCTTTCGAGGGCCGAAGCCACTTCATATCGTATACGTCGACTATATTGGGTGCAAATCGTCCGTAGGCTCACACGACATGTTTTTCGAAAGTATTCATACAATTATGGCATAATTATACAACGTTTGAAAAAAATGTTTGTTTTTTTCAAAAAGGCATTTGTGTTTTAAAACACTAATTTGTTTTAATTGCAACCCAAACTACGGCAGTTTCATTTACAGCGGGCATGAAAACAATCCCGAAACTGTATACTCTATATACTTTAAAATTTAGTTTAGTTTTGACTAAAATATGTTAGGTAGGAGTGAAAGTCCATTTGAGTAAGTGCTGAAGTAAGAAAACCCACCTGAGCGCTCGGAAGATGTATAAGTACATCGTTATTCGTTACTAACCACCACCTCTGTTGACAACAACGTCCCGATGCACTTACAGATATTACTCCGTGCAAGTCACTAATTCCGACGGTTCCAAGGAGTGGGTTTTCATGATGGAAGGCACTGAGAACGACTACGACGCCCCCGGTGAACTAAACGCTTTATGGGAGCCCCCTTGTGAAGCGGAAGAGGACGCACCGGCAGCTGCAGATCCAAGCGCCAAACTTGAAGGCGATGCCAACGAACCTTACGTCCCTCTGTACGAGGTCGTCAACGATACGGCAATCATTTCAGAGGAGTTTGTAGATCTTTTGCAAAAGGAGGCAGTGCTCGAAACGGAACCATAGCATTAGATAAAATTGCTTCACGCTTTGCCGCAACAAAACAGTAGTTCTCGACTGCGTGCACTGGGGAGATGAGTTTTGCAGAGGACCGGTGTTTTCCTAATTGTGATAGCATAATACCGTTAAATGTTGCTCATCGTGAATATATATAATATATTTATAATACAAGATCGTGGGCCGTTTGAATAAACTTGGAGTACATGAATAGATTCTCCTCTTGTTGAAATTATTTCGTTTTGGTATGAATAAAACCGGAGTAAGTTTATATAATACAAGTATTCTCCCAGATTTACGAACGTCGGCTCTTGAATAAAACGACTAATAGGGTATTTGCGGGTCCTCGGCGATGTGATTAGTATTAGTTGCGCAATGTTAGTAAGTTACTCTCTTCTGCGTGCTTGTGGCAAAGTTTTCATTTTACTCTTCAATTTAGGGCTGTAGGGTCGTATTGCGAAACTTTACACTGACATCGACGTACAAAATTCGTCCAGTGAATTCGCCAATGCTATTTAATCAACTCGCAGTGTGCTTATTCGAGCCCACAGCGGCCTATATAGTCTCGAGAGTTTGTATTTGTGATGTCTGTGAAGGCCGTGCCACATAATTACACCTTTGCATAAATCGTATGCTTATAATAACTAAAAGAACAATAAAGCGTCAATCGTAAGAAGTCAGCTGTGTGGCAACTCTCGCAAACCACCATTGCTGAACTTCGAACACGATTCGTGCGGGCAATCAAATAATCAGCCCTCACGATCGCGATGGCCTTCATGTAGACCGCGCGATAGCCTACTTGCGGCAGAAAGGCAGTTCCCAATACCCGTCACATGACTGGCGAAACGAACGATATCAACATTAATGTACAACATTGCGCAACTTTACCTGTCTTGTACAGTGTGCAGACTGTACAGTGTACAAGTGTACATGTACACTGTACAGTGTACAGTGTCCGATGCTAAATATACCCGGCATTGATGGCCATTTATTTATTCACCAGCTTTAGTAACTGTCGATTACACATACACCAAACGGTAGTGCAGCATGTGGATCGCAGCAACGCCTCTAGATGGAAAGTAGATCCCGATCTAGCACTACCACATTGTGGGCACCCCGGTCTAGACTTAACGCCCTAAATTTGGCTATATATATGGCACTATAATGGCATTGTAGTTGAGTTGGCAATATGTTACATGTTTGATTGAATGACGCAGATCGGCACGGTCAAGTCAACTCTGTCAAATCGCAAATTTTAAAGTTTGAATAAGTTCGAGTACAACAGGTGCCGTTCTCTATATTTTATTCAAACGTCTCGACGAGAACTTTCTCAGACGACTCGCGGTCCAAAACGTACTGATATGAGTACCTACCGTTATTTAATACAACTTTTTCCTAACATATTGGGTCAAGAGTGCATAATCGACAGTATTTTCAAGTCGCTGCATGTTATGTTATCTTGCATCGCGTTGGTTTTCAAGCCCCAGTTTCCAAAATGCAACCTGTTTTGAGTCAAACAACGAAACTTGAATCATGTTTAGAACGCTACCCTCAAATAATAGGCACCGGATGTAAACAGAAGCTCAATAATGTTATGCTAGAAACCCATAAACTGTGGAGATAAGCATCCGATATAGTAGAAGCGTCATGTCAGAACTGTAGGAGATATCACGCAGATTTATGAGAATGAGAAGCATATGGGCTACTGGTGAATTTACGCCGACATCGTAAATTTATTTGCATCATATGCATTGGCTTATTTGTGAGCAGGCGCTCCTTGTAAATATTATTCGTCACACCGGATAACTCGACATCCATTAATAGGCATGGCAAGAGTGAAGAGACAGGTTGACCATTAAACGCATATGTCCATGTCCACTGTCCAATCATCAAGTCCTCTGTCGAAGATATAATGATAGGAACTTATGGGAGTTTGAGATGTCATTAGCATTCAACACGCAGATCCAACAAAAACATAAGTGGTACAAAATAGATTAATAGGACAAGACAAGTGGCGCGGTGGCCCACGACCAATTGTTTTATAACCATTGCGGCAAGTTTTTGTTGCACTAAAATCGTGAGAAAGTTGCACTTAATTTTAACAAAAGTTCAACTTGCATATATACTTTTTAATAAATATTAGGGTATATGAGATGGTCGAAAGGTTCCGTTGTATAACCCAACAGTTAAAGATTTGCAGGGTTTCTGCTTGTTCCGTTTATTTCTTTGCAATTCAATCGATCATGCATACATTTTTATGTTCTTCAGGTTTTAAGCCTACATGACAGCGTTTCACTGTCAGCTCCTGCAGAGCTGTCAAATTTCGAACTTTCCCATTTCACCTTCACGGACGGTCTGGCGAGACCGTCAACAGTTAGATATTTTGCCTGTGCACAGAAAGAAAATATTTCAATGCGGAAATAATTTTCTGCAAAAAGCCAAACAGCAAAGCGATAACCCATGCAAAAAGACAAATACCTGATTCCGATAATAGGTATGCAAACTTGACCGAAGGTATTGCAGCAAAACTCATTGTTGGCGAGTTTAACAAAATCAATAGCCTGATAAGATGATCCAGGGATAATGTAATTTCCGGCGGTCTCGCCTGGGAGTCCGTCAAGTATGGAAGGGCCTCAAAGTTAAACCACCGTGAATCAATCAAGAGATCCATTGACATATATATATGTCAATAGATCTCTTGATTGATATGTAGGATACCACCGTGAATCCACCGATATGTAGGATATATAGGAAGTGTTGTGCTTGGTTGGAGTTGTTGAGCTTCTAGCTAGCACGCCATTGCGTCATAGATAACAATGAGATCCAGCTAATTAATCACATAGCTCTTTGTTAGGCAAATCACAGAGACAACCATTAAGGTTATGACTTGGAAAAAAATTGCCTGTAGCAGGAATTAATGAACATTTTGGTATAAATTAANAAAATTATAATCATTTTNTTCAAATCGAATAAAAATGTCCCGCACAAANTAACTTCAATTTTNGACANTGGTCNANATATAGAAAAAATTTACAANTNAAANGTATTCTTTGCTACANATTTAATCTTCATNTATATNTCCTTTTNCACTTCTNGTAAAGTTCNTNCATCAATTNGACTTCCCTTTCTGTTANTATGTTGGTGCCAGGACATCTACTATACGAAAATATCCGACTTCCAATGGAATTTTAAGGCACTTTATTGCTGCAGGACATTCGAGCGCAATAATAGCAGCAAATATAATCTTTGGTAAACTCTAGAGCCCGACCGATATTGGATTTTTATGTCGTTACCGATGAAACCGATATCTCACACCTTGACCGAGAACCCCGATACATTCAGCCGATATTCAAAAGAAGTTGGATATACATAAGCACATTTTCAAAGCTTCAGAACATTTATTGAACATCTTTACAGCCATTGTTTTACTTGAACAGGGAAAAAACTAGAAAGGCTACATCTGGACACTTGTTAAGTGTAAGCTATGTTACATATATCAATATTCTCAGTCTAGCGGTCAAATATTATGGCCCTACCGCCATGTTGTGACGTCATGAAAATTGCCGATAATTTTTCAGCTTCAATGGCAGATACCTATAATTCTTTCAAAGTTTGATATCGTCCCGATATTATCGACGAACCGATAATCGGTCGGGCTCCAGTGTATTCTCCATCTATAGACATCTGGTCAGAATACCAGGCTTCCTGACACGCATTTGCGATGAAGAAGCATGATTGTTGTTGATGATTGTTTTCGTAGTGTTTTACCATCTCATCTCCAAATTTGTAGCTGAGAGTTGGATTTGTTGAGGATGTTGGATTGAAGAACTCTGATACATGCTTGAAGAATCGATAATAATATGTTGGCAACCAATGTATTGTGGTTTAGGAAACCCTTGCTCATCATTGCAATGTCCAGTTTCACAACAACGCCATTCCGCCTCCCAATATCAACAGATGCTGAGTCACATATGATATGACATTTTCAAATTTTCATCATATTCCTCTAATCGGTTTTCTAGACCGCTGAAAATATGTTGAGTTGTTCTACTTTCGCCTTTCGAACAACCAGTTCGATTTGTGTCAGATAAATTGAAATTATGCGATAAATACAGTCTACATCTAAAATCGAAATTAATAATTATTTATTAATTATTTAATTTTGTTTGTAAGCAAGAAAACGATTGGATTAATTCAATCTGGGCAATCAAGATTTACCAAACTTCTATATTAAATCTTCGCAATTGAAATTGTGTCAGTTAAATTCAAATCAGCCGGTATATATATTATATAGTCTGTATCTACAAAAAAGCCTATCCTTCATACAGTGATAACTGGGAAATCTTTGTGCGGGAGGTTTTTGTTTAACCAGTCTTAACTTTTGTTAATTTTGAAATCAGGACACAAAAGTTCATCGTTTGTGACTACAGGACACACAAAATTGTGAATTTTTTTTCCCAGTCATAACCCTAATAACCATACTAGAAATAGTTCTATTGCATGGTTTTAAAATCCCTCCTTTACAATTTTGTGCAATACTTGATAAAAGTTGCCGTAAAAAGTAGCGTGAAAAACTAGAAAAAGTTGCAATATAAAATTCCTTCAAACCGCTTAAACCATAATACTATACTTACATTCTTAGTATTTAGGAAGCTCCGGGAAGCTGTAAAAAAGTTGCAAAACTTGCAAAAACTTTCCCTAGTAATAATTTTAGGATTGAGACATATAACGTCTCTATACAGGCCCTTGGTTACCTAGCATTCATAGCACCTCACATAAATTCGATTGTCAGTATTATCGGCGCTTGAGAGGTGAGTATAAAAATTTACCATTAGCTCAAGTCTTGTGTAGGCCTACAGTTATTTTGGGCAATGGAAACGTATTATGAAGCTGTGTCAGAGCATTTTCAGGACCAATATAAATGTGGTCTATCTATGAAGAAGTTCATATGTGTAATGATGATGGGCCTAGTGAAAAATATGACGATTTTAATTTTACGGTAATTCTAATTCGCGTTTAGGAGGAACAAATCACTATATTTGAAATACCGTCGTTATTTACACTGTGTTTCAGTAGCATTTTCATCGTAAACTATAGATCCCTTGAAACAACACGAAATGGCGTTGAGACCAGCGTTCTACTTCCAAGCTGTGATGACAATCATAACTCTTTACATATTGATCGCCCACATGATCTACTGCTTCAAAAGATTTGCATGTCGAGGCTGCAATGCTGTTCCCAGTAAAGTTTCCGTTATGATATCAGTGGCAGCGGCGACGACATTTGTCTACGCATTGCTGGAAGCTGTTGAAAGTTACCTGGTTCAGTTTGAAGAAGTTTCTCGAAATGTATTTGGAGTACTTTTCTCTCTCACCTCACTGCTGTATGCCGCCTCACTGATTACGGTTTATTCAATACTGTGGTTGAGGCAACGGAGTTTTTACAGCAAGCCAGCCTTGTCTCATTTAACAGGTCGTTGCCTGAGAATCGTCAGCCAATACTTGATCGCTGTTATCGTGATACTCGGAATCGCTGTTCTGTTGACGACAGTTGTATCCGATTGGGTTGGAGTATGCCTTGGAATCTGCCGGGCGGTATTGACAATCCTCACATTGATTGTCGCGCCTTGTGTAGTGCAAATCGTGTTGTTGATACTGTTTATAGTACCTCTCCTGGAGCACGGGAAAACAAATAAAGCTAGTGCTGCCAAGTACATACCTCTTATGAAGAGAGTTGCCGTGTTGACAGCAGTTTGCTTATTTACCGATATTACCTGCGGCTTACTGGCTGTACTCTTGGGAAGCCCTGCAATTTTGGATTTCAATCTGTTATCAAATCTGTTCTGCATTCTATTTTCCACGATGGATTGGAGAAATAGGTTAATGCCATGCTGGCAAAGTTCGGGAAGCAATGGAAGGGACACTCGAACCGATGAAACAAATGTAGCGACAACTGAAAACGACGAAGACGAGAATTTGTGAGCTGTTCAGGAAGAATGTTTTACGTTTGAAGAATTATTCTTTGAAGGCAACTTTGAATATAATGGGAATAAGCAAGTATTCGACATGATTTCGAAGAAAATGACTGCATGGCACGCCAGAATGATACGCGATGTTTAGCCAGCTTATCTGAGTCTTCCGAAATATCGGTGGCCAGACCATCGTTGATTCGGTCTGATATTCTATGTATTCAGTTTAGCCGTTACATTGACATAGCGTTATCTATTTGCAGGAAAATTTTAATATTAGGTATTCGCCGAAAAAATTGTGTATTCCAGAGAGTTGTTTAAAGAGCATGAGCACAATATAATTATCGTATTATAAATTTAGAATTAAGATGTTCATTTGGAGTGAAGTACACGGTCATATGATGCAATTCACATTACAATCTGCTTGACGCTGAGTAACAGTCACACCAAGGAGCTATAGCTCGTCTTTTGCTTTCAGGGTACACCATAATACATAAGTTTACTTTTAAAATGAGACGTGATTTAATGCTTTCTTTAAAACATATTTCGTATAATTCTACTTCAAAAACAATACTTGGAGAAATATGAGAACTTAGTGTTACTAGCAAAATATCTCTTACTATCATCTTTAAAAATTAGGGATGCATTTAAAGCAAAAATCAGTTTAAAACAAACATGTTTAAAACAAGGTCCTAATTTAAAACATGTTTTTATCGTTTTTTCTTCAAGTCATGACGTCACGAATATTTAATTGTGACGTCATAGGGAATTGACATTTGACAATTGAAAATATAGGGTAAATATAGCTCCGTTGACTAAATATCTGTACTATTAATGTTGAACCGACTATTCTGAGGGTTACAACCATCCCATATCGATATACGTTGGCTATAGCGGGTGGTAATTGTCCGTAGGCTCATACAACACATTTTTCGGAAAGTATTTACACAATTATGGAATACTTTTACAACTTAAAAAAACACATTTTTAAGGCCTTTGTTTAAAACACTGTTTAAAACATGTTTTAAACCAGAGGTCTCAAACACGCGGCCCGCCAGAGCATTTCGTGCGGCCCGCGACGACATTTTAGATTTTTAATAATTTGACAATATATAAGTGTCACAAATATCTTTTCAGGTTATAAATGAAAAATCCCCATTAAATTGATCCGAAAGCCTGAAACTATTCATCAAACTTCGCTATCACATCAATTGCAAACGCTACCATGCAGTGGAAGATTCACTATTTCTCCACATTTCCAATTCATGATCACAAAACCTGACCCTTGGACGAATAGTGACTGAAATTTGTGAGTTGGACTTGGACGCGAGCTATCTTAGAGTTACTCAGACTCGGGCTAACTCGATGTCAAAATGAAAATGATTCGAGTGACTCGGAATGCCATGAATTTGTTAGAACCATGGACGCAACAAACTAATCGCGTATCAGGGGAAAAGTAATAGATCAGAAGGCCGTAGCTTTGTATTTCTCTAACTAAACAACCATTGACAATCTGTTAGTTACATCTTTGATCACTAAACCATGTTATTAGGCCACTTAAAAAGGTACCGAGTACCGCAGTGGTACGCTCCAACGATGTGACAACAAGGGGCCGTTCGGCATTCCGACATTTTAATCACTAGGACACATTCATTGATATATTTATATTATATTGATGTTACTTTTTCTGCTCCTATATTTGAATATATTTGGCCATGAGATTAATAGCCTACGTATCAGAAGTATACCCGAATCCTGGATTGGAATTACAATGCTCAACCTGGAAATGTTTTGATATCAGATCGGTCTCTATTTATCAACCTGTTAAATTCAAAATAGTCATAGTCGCTGCAAAATTATAACGTGATAGATTTATGATGGCATCGTACACTTGTCCGCCCATATGGTGTCTATATCTTATAATTAATATAAATCAAGTAAAAAAACAATTATATTCAAATATTTATAAATGTGATGATTCTTTTCGTGGCAGGCCTAAATTGATACAAGAGTAAATCACATTTTGACGATGAGTGTTTGCTGGATCGGCCCACTTTCAATAAGACAATTCATTCCCGCCAAATAAGGCCTACTTGGAAATACATAGAATACCCCTATAAATGCTGCGGCCCGCGGCGTCGTCAAAACTGGAAAACTGGCCCGCGAGGACATTTGAGTTTGGGACCTCTGTTTTAAACAAATTGTTTTAAACACCATTTGTATTAAATGCAACCCTACTCAAAATATTTGGGTCAAGAGCCTACCGGAGCAGCTTCAAAGGCCCAGTACTCTCCAGTATTCAATATAAACACGATGTCGTGAATTCTTTCACAATGGATGTTCATTGTTCAAATATGATGAAACCATGACACAGCTTCAGTTTGTGATAGCTCTGACATGATAATCCACTTAATAGTGAGGTAAAACTGACAAATTGGATAGCGGTATCCAATTGAAAATATCGTAAAACAACCACGTTCTGCAGTATGTACGCAATCTTAATTATCATCGTCACGAACCTTAACATTCACAGCGACATGTCGCAAAAAGTTGAGCAGGCTGTAATCTGTTTTATTTTGACTTACCGGAAAGGTCAACTGTTGTTACCGAAGTGGAGTATGGAATGTTCTTTGTAAAAGGGAGTTCGTAACATGGATCCTGAAGAAACGTATAGTACTTACGAGAATGTTTTATAATTCGAGATTTTCGTACGATTCACTTATATAGATAAACACGGAACACCGAGCCTTCAGTGAATGCTGTGATACAGATAGCGAAGTCTTTAGATCAGAACGGCGTACATCAAGAAATGAAGCTGTTGCAAATGAAAATTGTATTCTGTCTGGTATGGATGCGCCTTGTCGAGTCACAGAGCGACAGTTGCTCGCATAGATGCGATGAAATCAATACGCATGCAACATGCCGTCCTGGTGTGCGACCGTCGCATCGCAATGCCTGTCCCCAGACAGCATACTTGTTTCCAAGGAAGTCGGTGACGGATTACATCCGAGTGCGAACTCCCATTCGTCCAATAGAAGAATTTTCATTTTGTACATGGGTTATGATACACGGGACTGGACGATTTGTTGGTTCTATATTGAGTTACTCTACGTTCTCTGACTATAATACACTGGCGCTGCTATTTAATCCAGACGGCAAATTGAATGTACACGTTTCCGGCGAAAGCAAGACTGGAAATGCACATCCCCTGACAGCTGGATCGGAAAATCACATTTGCTTTGCATTTGGTAGAAGCGCTGGGTTTTTGAAGATCTACTACAACGGTACCCTGCATACAAGATTAAGCTTCAGCAATCGCAATGCGCTTCCATCTGGAGGCACGTTTATCGTCGGACAGGATCAAGATTCCCTCGTTGGAGGGTTTGATAGAGGTCAAGCGATCCACGGGGAAGTTAGAAATTACATGATTTGGAACAGAATTTTAGCAGATGAAGAAGTGTTGTACATGTACCGCAACACGTGCTACTGTGCGCCCGGCTATGCTATGGCACTTTCAACTAATCATGTCCAATTGCACGGAGCTGTTAATGCCATGTATGCTGCTAACGAATGCTGCTGAAACAGCCGGATGTAAGTCAGGTCAAAGTGACGATTGATTGTGGGTACGGATACCGTGTGTGGTTTCGTTTGCAATGCTTTCAAACTTGTTCACAGCACCGGTATCATTTGTTATTAGGTCACAGCATATCTGCAACGTATTTTATTGCTAAAAATAGCAAGCAATTTGCAAATGTTCACCGTGCAGGCCTTATCTAAGTTGATCAACGAGGAAGAAATCACAGGCATAGCAAATGTCAGAGTGTACAGATTAATGCGACATCATGAGATTATATATATTTAGCACGCCTGCGTCTAGACCCCTCTGCTTTATTGAGAACTTGACTTATAAATGACAACTATGACAAGTGAGACATATACTTTCGGGTTCTCCCGAGTGCGACAGAACATGCATCGAACATTGAAATAACTTTATCGGTGCTAGCGGAGAAGCAGTAAGGAACGAATTAGGTTTATCCAAAACAACATCCTATCTAATTCCCTGACTGGTAATATGTTATTATGTAGGGTTAACACAGTTTGGAATCGGGAAAGGGCGGCACTTTTTCAAAATTTTCAAACTTTGAATACCGGAGAGAAATCTTGAAAAGATGGTAAATTTTTCCCAGTTCGTGGTCGGTTGACTAAAAAAAAGGGCATCTTTATCGCTCAGCGCCCAAATTACAGTATTTTCTTTCAAATTCACAGTTGGTTTGCTAAAAAGAAAAAGAAAAAGGTCAACTTTCCGGCTCAGCTCCCGGAATAGCCACCGGAGCGTTTATTAAGTGCTGATTTACTGTATCTGAGTCGAATTTTGCCCTTTATTTAACCAAAATCCTCCAGCAGAGGACAAAATCTCAGAAAGGAGGACATTTAGGCGTCCTTGGAGGACATTTTCAAAAACCTGTAAAAAGAGGACAAATCCTCCTAAAGGAGGACGTATGGTAGCCCTATTATTATGCTAACTGTAGCAGTAGCTCTATGGCGCCACTAGGGTGTGACGACATCGCAGGTGCTTCGGTGCTTGGTCGTCACTGGATACATGGCTGCTTGAGGACTCACGTCTCGTATATTAGACAGACCGTCAGTCACGTTACTACACTAACTGCACTGTTGTCGCTCTTTCCGCACGAGACTCTCAATCTAAGGCATCCAAGATTCAACTGGCAGAGTTGACCAACTA
>ATSW01005220.1:0-13004 GCA_000444245.1 Botryllus schlosseri
TTGTTGCGCAACCGATTGAGCATTCACACTCTTACTCTAGTGCGCGATTGCTCCTGAGCTGCTCAGACGGCATGGCTGCATCACAATACCAAACTCCGTTACAATCCAACATTCGAGGCGGATTTTTTGGCGGGTACAGGACTACGAACAGAATAAAATTTATATTTTCGCAATCAGCGCCGCGGTAGCTTTCGATTGATACCCGTTTCATAAATTTAATGCTCGGCAAGTCGGTCAAAAACTACCGTCAAATTGCCTTTGACCAAATGGAAAGTTTGACGTTGACCGATTTCACTGAGGCGTGAGATTTGCTTGAGTCCACACCATATAGGACACTATGATCAGAGAGAAGCATATATCGCGCCGCCTGTATAACAATGCTGTTCTCAAATCCACATTATATTCTCGTCATTATCGGCGAGAAATGGCTTCGAAGGGACATTGCTGTCGTGAAACTACATTCATTAAATACGATTTATTCCTTGTATATGTGGATAAAAGGGTATGTAATGTATCGATTCAGCAATCCGGCTCGCCAAGTACTTAATTTTCCTATATCCGGCCCGCCGACTGGAGAAGTTGCCCGCCCATGGTCTAAAGGGAGATAGACATGCAATGTCATTTGTTATTAAAGAAGCTGAAGGGAAATTCGAAACCCTATAAGACTGTATGGGTGACATTCCAAGGTTCAGAATAACTAAAAAATGACTTGACATTGCATATCCTTCTGTGCCATCTACTCCTAAGCACCTGTTCCGTATTGCAGTAAGTTTTCACTGCCAAAACTATAATGCAACAAATGCTCCAGAAGACTGGGCAGGGCCTAAAGATACAGAAAATGACTCATATGACGACTTCAACATCTCCCATATAAATATAAATCCAAAAACCCACATTCGTAACCAACACGAACTTGATGATTTAGTTGGGAATAACTAAATTAAATGCAAAAATTCTGACTCCAAGGTTGAAACTAGGGAACGACGCCCCTTGTCGAGGAAAGGGCATGGTCGATTCTCACGGTATTCAGTAATACCAGCACATTCCTCAGTTTATAGACCCAAATCATGCAAACTAAATCACGTCGGAAAATTTTTAAAGTGTTTCCATCCTTTTATAATCCATGGTAGCCACTATTTGTGCATATTCCTTCGTTTTGTTAGTGGATTTGTACGTCCAATAGGGAATTATGCGTATCATTACAGGGCAATTTTAAGTAGTTCTCAAAGGCTAGGGCAGTTGACTATTGTTGTATAATTTATGCCAACATGGGGCAAAGTAATTCATGATTTCTTAAAAAACTCTTAGTGGCTGGCTAGTTGAAATGAGATGTTTTGATTTAAAATACTCTCCCAGAAGTCTTACCGCAATGTGATTCCTGCCCGCAATGTGATTCTTGCCCAATGCTATGAATATCAAAGCGGAAATTCTCTCTGGTACGGGTAAACGGCAGGAGTAAATGGTAGCCTGCCGCTCAAATCAGTACTCAAAAAGTAGCTCTTGGTTGCAAAAAGGTTTGTCACCCCTGATATACACAATACGAACAGTCCAAATCCGACAACGCCCAACAGTAAGCAAAAGACAACTGATCACGTACTATGAAAACTACATCCTTTGATTGTACGTACTCAACGCGAATCAATTAAGTTATAATTGGAGACTAGATATAAGAAATAGTACATTCTCTCCCCGTAAAAGGTTTCTGATACAAGTGTGTGATATTTTGTCAATAACAGGATACTGCGCCATGTCGATCTACTGCCTTCCGAGAACGCGTTAAACGACGACGCGGTGGTCTTTCAGGCTCACCCTTTCGTTGTGGATTTTCGCTATTTTCATCGGCGGTGCTGGTGGTAATGGCGTCATCACGAACCGCGGCGTCTTCGATAGGGAGCTGTCCACCTGAACAATCTTTGCTTGGGTCGTAATTGTTTCGACGCGACACTCCGTTGTTAATGAGTGCCGATATAGCAGGCGTCGAATCCTGTCTGCTGCACTAAAATCTGCTACCGTGGACTAGGCAAACCTTATGCGTATCAGTCTTCTATTCTATTTAATCCAACCAAATGACCCCAGTCGAAGAATAATGTAGACTTGAGATTCCGTTGTTAGAAATACAAAAATGCTAATGCAAGCGAGATTCGCAATAGTGCTTGCTCGTCTGTTGCTCGATGGAAAGGAGGAGGATGCAACAGCAACAAGGAAAATATATAGGCAAGCGAATAGGAATTAGGAACAGTAATCAAATAATCAGGATTAAAATCAGACAATTAGAATGATAGAACAGTAATCAAAAAATCAGGAATAAATGAGACAATTAGAATGATAAAGCGAACTAGAAACAAGGACAGTTGACTTGAAAACTGATTCCTCTAATAACATCAAATAGAGAACAACATATAACATGCGCAATCGCAAACAGTAATTACTTAATGAAAGACATTCACATCCATGGTCAAACCACTAGACGCGCGCAATTCCAATCCTTCTTTCATCACTAAGGTATATGTTAACTGCTATCAATGGACGGTCTTACATCGTTGGTATCGCGTTGGTATAGCGCGGTTTATTAACAATCAAATCAATACACCACGAGACTGCAGATAGGCGTGTATCAAAACGACTGAGCAGAGAATCGTTACTGAGTGGAAAAATTGGCCTCGGCTCTTAGACTAGTCTTTGAAATTTATATAGCCGCAGTCCTATCATTGGTCGAATATTTTTTAGATGAATCCACCGCAGTTTGCAGTCCGCAGGCCTTTCACCCAGCCTTTTTACCTGAAAATTAAGAGGCCAAAAGTCTACTTTCAAACCCTTACCAGCTATGCACTTAACTGGTCAGAAAATGCCACATTGCCATACTGCTCCCTGACACCGGCCCTCTACAAACACACAGAGGCAGAATGTTTGTAAAAAATAGTTTATTGCAGTCATATATGACGAAAAAAGACATATTCTGCATGACGAGTTGCACATTGAACTCCATAACTATAGTGCACATAACGGAAAAATGATATCAACAAAATATGTTGTGTAGAACTTTGTTAGTATAAACATCGAACTTCAAATGGTATGGTGCATATCAGGGTTGCAATTAAGCCGTTTCCATGTGCAGCCACTACTTGGCTTAGCCCGCATTGGCTGAGCCAAGGAATGGTGGCCGCGTTTCCTAGTACATGATCATGATCAGCGGCCGATAAACGTCGGTGAACAAAAATTGACAATCGGTACCGGTACTTAGCGGTGAAAAGTTCGTGCTGGAGGATATCGACGTTAAAGTACCAGCTAAATAGTTTGTGGAATTCAATAGCTTTTAGAGATGTTTCTGTCAAGATCCCGGAGTGGTGAACAAGGCCTATACAGCGAAAATCTTCCAAAGGGAACGTTTGCTGTAGGGTGCTACAGCGTATAGCTATGGATAATATCAGAACAGTATTTAAATCAGCAACGTTGATATCCCGCCGAGGATTGTTGTTAATGCGTCCTACCAAATACCGCCGATGTAGCGAAGGTCGCCGAACCATTGCTGCCTATCCTTTCAATCCTGACTATGATTTTATAGGCTACAAATTCGTTTCTTTTTGCATGTTTCAAATATTTTGTTTTTTAATAAAGAAACCATCAATTCAACAAAGCATCACCCAGCAAACACAAAACGGTAAAAGGATCATCCGGGATCATCTCCATTAGGTTCTGATTTTCTAGGTGTCGGGGGTATGTCTGAAATACGTGGAAAGGATGGTCTTTGGGTTACATTTAATCAGAATGAATTCATACTCGGTGTTATTCCATCTCATGCATTAGGCTTCGTTATATCCGGTAGTTAACCTAATAATGCCAATTTTCTATCTCTCGCAGGTATGACTAAAATGCGTAGAAAGGATGACTTTGGCGGTACATTCAATCGCGATTAATTCCTATCCGGTTTTGTTCGATCTCATGCGGTAGCTTCGTTATATCCATCAGAAAACATCGTTCCCCCTTCGTTTTATTGCGTGAGGATGTCACCGGTGTTGTATATTCGTGTTGTTGCTCTAAGGTCGAACAGTTTTGTTTTTTTCTCATATATATGATCTTCATTATATATATATTCGCTCTTTCGGTAATCTCGTATGTTCAACGAGTATGGATGATAGGTTTATTCAGAGAAGAACTAAATAAGTGAGATGTTGTACGTTAAGGAATGTGATTATCGATGCGTGACTTCTAGAATATTTCCGCGATTCAAATTTGACATGATCGCGCGGGACAAGATTTGTTTGTTTATATAGCTCAGTGGATTTGACTCGCAACAGGTCGCTTTTTCTGTGCGGTAAATGCCGTAAATATATAGGAATGGTGACTGACTGAGGTATCGGGTTGAAGTTATATATGCAGTAGCATAGCTTATGGGGTATTTCCAATTGCCTGTACTATATGGCGCCTAAAGCTGTTTGACTTTNTTCAAACCAGGCGTAGACAACTAGAAAAGTTTCANCTTTTCCAGATTAGAATTNAAGCTACACCGTTTTNTTCCAAATTAGATTACAATTATATTACTGGCATTTCGCNCTAATTTAGTGAAATTAAACNACTAGAATTATGTAGTTGTCCAAGTCGCTTCACAAACATCTGAATTACCGGTACCTAGGCTATATACCTATATCAGAATATTTATGCTTGAATTTTATAGGTAAACGTCATAGATGTATACCTGTATAGAACACTGATTCGTAGGTTACATGCCTTGGTACTGGAATCCTGATTTTATAAAAGTTGGTGCAAGAATGGACATTTTCATCTTGATGGTAATTGCCCTTCTTAAAATGGAGCAAATTTTGATATTTTAGTGCAATTATACCTCGAATCCAGTGACAAGATAATTAATCGTTGAAACGAAACGCTTTGTTTATGTTGGCCCAGAGAATTTGGCCAGCCATACCATATTGATAGAATATGGTCACAGTAAGATAATATTTCTGGCTATTTTACATGAACTTTCCATTTGATTTGATATGTACGGTAAAACATTTGTTATTCTGCTTTCGAGTAAGACCTATATTGCTGGTTTCAATGTTTACTGTGTTAGGTAAGGGTTATTTCTTTCTTTTCTGACAGCGGAAATATTTCTTTTTCAACCTGCCCAATGCCCATGTTAGATGTTTGTTTGTTTGCGGTGTTCATGGTGGTTCAACTACAATGGTCATTTTACACCTGGCCGGTTCTTATTATGATTCAGTATCTGCCCACTTACAGCACGGCCCATAGGCTTTTTAAGACATGGCTATGCGGATCAGATGGCGAGGAGGAGCCTAGACAAACAACCAACACTTTGGTAGGAATTATGGAGTCGACGTGTCAGGCTCGAACACGCAATTCATTGCTGTTGTAGCTATAATGGGATGTACGAGTACGTTATCACGCCATACCTTGTAAAATGGGAGCGTAGTCACCGTACTATTTCGCATTTCGTGTGGCAATTTACTTTTGTGTGGAAAATTGTGTTTGTTTTAAAACTTCTCCGAAACTTTTTTCCGCCATAGATTGATCATTATGATAAAAAGATATTAGAGTTGCTCCTAGAAGAATTACTTCCTGAGCCACTCACCACGAAGGAGGATTTGAAGAAGTTTGATGACAAATTGAATGAATGCAAAAGCTTTTGCAAGAGATGTGGTATGTTGAATCTGTTTTATTATTTTTAAATACTTTGTTGTGTCGATAGCAGACGGTATATATCAACGTAAGACGTGGAAGCTATCAAGGTCTTACGTTTATTTTTTAGAAATTCAGTCAGTCAAAGTTGACGATCGTATTGCTTCGATTATTTTTAGACTTATTTTAGCATCTTTGAGATGCAACTCTGAAAGTGGACGGTCAAGAACAGTCAACTAATTCTGTTCCTATATTGACATTTCAGACATTTGCACTCAGTACTGTTGGCGGCGACAATATTGGTCAGTCAGCAAGAAGCATCATGAAGCAATTTGCCAGTGCTGGTGTCTGGTGTGATTACAGCGGAGTCGGAAAGAATGGGAAATACGCTTTCATCAACCTCCATTTGAACAAGATCACATATAGTAAGAGACATTCATGATATGCTGCAAATGTGACTGTGTTCATTGTCTAGTCACCCCACTCATGTAACTGTTGAGGCTTCATGACAGGATTGTAACCACGCCACAAGGATTCAAGTCACAAGTCACCACCGAGTCCAAGTCAGCGAGCAGAGGGCCGAGTCATGGTATTATATTATGACTCGAGTCAGACTCCAAGTCATTGTGTTGGCTGCTCACTTTCCAGTTAAAGTCTTGTTAAACCAACTTTTTATAATTATTTTTTGTGATATCGAGTGGTTCGCATTCATAAAATACTGATTTTCCTCACTTTTAGCAGTTTCTGGTCGCATTTTCAAATACCAGTATCAATAGGCGAAATCCCAATGGCGGTTTACTTTACTATTNTTTGAAATCACCATGAAATGTTGGTCTTGNCCGTCTGAGTCTCGAGTCATGCGCAATGAGTCGAGTCAATACACAGATTGAGTCGAGTCATTTTTGTACTTTTAGAAAATGATTTGAGTCNAGTCNAGTCAACAGAAAATCGTGACTTGACTCGAGTCATTACAACCCTGCTTCATGCAATGAGCATTTACTTTGAAGATAAATAGTAATTGAATAATTGGTNGGTGGTACAAAATTTGAATACTGCTTTCAAAAGTACCTTCCNGATNAACGTTATTGAAACCCGAAGAACTTTTCGCGTGCCAATTATCAAGAGCTACCNGCACGATAAAGAAGACAAAATGGAGTTGAATTCAAAACCAAATGGAGAATTATGACGCANTAATGTTGAATTTAGAAATAACATCAATGGAGCCAGAACATAGCAGAACAATGCAGCGTATAACAACGCTTGTGTAAAGCAGTATGACAGCGTGACACACAGTTACGCTACCGTTGCTATACGCTGCATTGTTGCTATGTTCTGGCTCCATTGATGCTATTTATGAATTCGACATTATTGTGTCATAATTCTCCATTTGGTTTTGAATTCAACTGGGTTTTGTTTCCTTCATCGTGCCGGTTGCTCTTGGATAACTGGCACGCGAAAAGTTCTTAGGTTTCAATATATGTTTATCATTAAAGCACCGTAATGGAATATCGATTTAATATTCTTGATGTTAACGCTTCCAAAAATCGTTTTAGGAGCTTGCAGAAATCTTCATGTTGGGACAAATGAAAAAGACTTCATGTTATCGGGGAAGCACTGCGGCACTTCCCAAGTCAGAAAGGGGCATGCCGATAGAAGGTAGGATTTTTCGTATGTACACTGAGACACTTTATATCATAACCCAGTGGTTCTCAACCTTTTTGTCTTGGCGGACCCCTTACGCACCATCACGGACCTCCGCGGACATATCAAGTTATGGTTCAAATTCAGCTCAATTATCGTCCAACTGTCATCTGCCTTGTGAAAATTTTAGCTGCAGCGTAGTGATAAACAGCGATAAAATGAATTTTCTTGAAATTAACATCAGACCATTTATGTAGAAATTGTGAAAACATTCATTATTTTAAAACTAATTCTGTAGCTCTATTTCTTGCAATATGCGGTCGAATCTTGAAAATCCGCATCTTCGATTCGATATAAACAAGTACCAAAAATCCATTCCCACAAAGATGGTGTCGAATTTAACAATAACACGTACCGTAACACTCTCGACGAAACCTTCGGGTATGATCGCAAGTCGCAATATATGTGGCACCAAAATTAAATAACAGATTTCTAATGAACTTATAATGTCCAGCCTAACGTCGAGCAGCTTATCTTGTTATGTATATCACAGGAAAAATGGTATTATGCAAACACAAGTTTTTCTAAAACCCCAACGAAACAGCAATATGTTTTGGGTATAGGCAATTTGGCAATTAAAATGGGTTTGCACAGTAGAATATTTCATCTTAGAGGACCATTCTGTTTAGATGAGTAGGTAGGTTCCGAAGTCTTGGCAGTTACGGAGCAAAACTGCTCGTGATTTTTCTAATTTAAAAAAAATACAAATTATGTTTATCAACAATTTTGTAAAGTTGGAGGTTTCGCGGACCCCCTGAAAATGCTTCATGGACCCCCAGGGTCCGTGAACCCCTAGTTGAGAACCTATGTATTAGGCTATTGTAGGAGTTCAAGGCCGAGTGATTGCACACATAAACGACTGACTAGCAAGCTACTCTATTCTGTGTGTGTGCTTATGAGATAACATTATAAATCTCCGTTGTGGTAGTTTCTGAAAATATCACACTCCATTACAAGTACAGTAGGATGTTGTATGGCTGTATTGCAACAACTACGACTTGTGGAACGGATGCGTCTAATTAAAATGACATCGTCTAAATCAGGGAATGACAAACTCTCTAGCTCGCGGCCGTATTTAACATCCATTCGCGAGCAGCACTATATGAATTCGTGATTATAAACCAAAACGCAATATTGGTATTTGATTATATAGTGAGGATATGAAAATTATATGTTCATTCAAAACAAACCAACCATTGATTGGATGACATCGTACGCTCGTCAGAAACGTTGGCGAGATTTCATAAGCTGGTCTACCTCAATAACTAATTTTCAAAACTAGGGATGAAAATCAGTTGTCCTGAGTCTTCAAACAGGGTGGAGATTTGAGTCTGTGAGCCGTGATCTGTTTATAGATTGACTGATTNTACTTTTGGTTNANCTCCAGGACATACGATGATGACAGTGCCATAACCATGTTAGCTTCAAATACCCTCCCATTTTAATNNGTGTATTTTATGAATATAAATACTTTTGCACATACNGTGAACGAATCGACCTAGCACATGCGCGAATCGGTTATTCCAGCTGCAGCAATAAACTGGCCCGCGACAGTTTGCGGTCGTATGTGATGATGTGGCCTGCGTCGCCGTCTTCAGGCATTTAGGCGCACACATTTTCGAGCATGAACATTAGCAAGACAAAGCGACGTTCCAATACAACTGATGTTGACCGCATTGACGTAACCACGGGCGATGCGCCATGCCATTCCTAAATTTTTGAGAATATTCGTAATATCTATAAATAGTATAATATTTTCGGGCACATCGATTCAAACTAGAAAAATTTCGCGCGGTGCGCGATTTAGTGTCTCTACGTACGTGTCTTGATTATGAGAAGAGAGTATCATAGATACACAGAATATCCCGAGGCCGTTGGGTTGTAGGAGTTCTCAACGAAGTTATTAATAAGAATGAACCCGCCCGAAGTAAATAATAGGCGACAAGCTGATGAATACATATAGTTATTGCGTGATCAATGTTCAAAATTATAATTATACGTGTCGTAAATTTTCGACGAAACCACTTTCTCATACACTCACCAATATCAATGATCAAATTCATTCGTTTATTCAACAAAAATTCGCGCTTCGTGCGATTAGCAGCCAAATGTACTCTGATTTTTTTTATCACATCCATATCACCGATTTGGGGTCGCCCGTGAATTGGTCGCCCAATCCAGATATAGTTCTCAACTGCAAGAATGTTTAGGGCTCTTAATTGTATGTACCAAGGGTAGTGCAGGGCTGGATGGACGGACGGATCTTGTGGCGCGTTCTTATGGGGGGACCTCCCTAACCTCATTAAAATTTCAGGAGTGCAGCCCGCCTAATGTTCATGTTCTGCTATCCGGCCCGCCGGATGGAGAAGTTGCCCGCTCCTGTTATATATAGTAAGAATATAACATAATTATTGTGGTGAAATATGACAACAAAAAGGTTAATCGCGTACTGCAGTAATTCGATTTTAGCATGCATTCTATCTATATTTTTAATACGTTTCTTGAGCCTGCGGGCCGTAGTTTGCCCAGTGCCCACCCCTGGTCTAAATTTACCGTTGGAAAAATTTATTATGTTTATCACGTCACAATGAAAATTTAAAATGGTAACTTGATCATAAGTACAGACGCAAAAGAGAGTAGCTTGCCAAACAGTCGATCATTATGTGCAAAGAACTATGGACATTCAAAGAATGTTATCCAAAATCGCCTCTTTTGAGATATAATCCATTTGGCCATTGCACAGTATTGATGTTAATCGTATCAATCAGCTTCTGATGTGTCATTAGCCCTGTAGCAAATGCTTCACAGTCTGTACATTGGTGTGGCCAGGAGAGGGCCAAAGGGGTCATGCCCTCTCCTTTTTTTCGAAATGTTATGTAAATTAATAAAAGGTAGAGTATTTTTGAGTAGATATATTTATTTTTACACTTTTCACGATATTTAGTTTCGGTATTTTTTATTGTGGAACACCTGCCTCTCGATGAAAATAAATAGGCTATATAATACGCATGATGTACAGAATTGTGTATCTACGTGTGTGCTGTCTGCGGTTGCGGGACTATTAGGCAATTACCAATTACTGACAAAATTCAGTCGTGTGTTGGAAAATTTAGCGGTTAGCGCCGCTACATAAGAGATAAACGGTGTGCTTATATGACAATGACTTGGGGCTTTCGAGTAGCCATGGCATGAAAGGTCCACGTACCATTTCGAGGTTTTATGCAAAGTTACGCGCACCGAAAGCGGTCAAAATGTTACCACTATGTTGAGCTGCATCGAAACAGAAAATAAACTGCCCATTGTAAGGCGCAGTAGGCTATATGATTTCTGTAGTGCAGTGGTTCTCAACCGGGGGTCCGCGGACCCCTGGTGGTCCACGAAGCATTTTCAGGGGGTCTGCGAAGCCTCTGGTCAATGTAAAGTCATTGGTAACCTAATTTACATTTTTTTAATTAGGAAAAGCATGGGACAGTTTTCGCTTCATAATTACTAAAACTTTAGGACTCGCGTCATTAAAATGGTCGTCTGAGATGAAATACCCGACTGTGCAAACTCATTTTATTGTCAACTTACCAATAGCATGCTGATGCAAACATATATTGCTGTTTATAAATGTTTTGTTAAGGTTTCTGAAAAATTAAATGTTGGAGATAGCAATTTGGATTTGCAGTTGTCAGTTGCAGCAAATTTGTAATCATTCGTTTGAAATAGAAGTTCCTGAACTTTTTTCCTTATCTGTCCCAATGAAAGAATTGAAACCGCGCCGCCACGAAATCCATTTCTTCTGTGATATAAACACTAAATACCTTCGAGATGAGATGCTAGATAGAAATGACTATAGGCTGCGTGGACATGATATGTTCATTACAAACACACACCAAAAGCTATCGTCGGAAGCGTTACGCGTTAATATTTCATTCGCCACCAATATATCTTTGTGGAAATGGACTTTCGGCACTCATTCATATCCAATCAAAGACGAGAATTTTCAAGACAATATATGCAGGTGGAAAATTCGTTTCGAAATATTAAAAGTCTACCCAATTTCGACATATAGTGTGATGTTATTTTGAATAAAATTCATTTTCTGACTGTTTATTACTAACCTAAAATCAATGTTTGCACGAGACAGTTGACGGTTGCACGATATAATTGAGCTAATTTTGAACGAAAACTTGAGGGGGTCCACGGGGGTCTGTGGCGGTCCAAAAGTGGTCCGGGAAGACAAAAAGGTTGAGAACCACTGCTGTAGTGGATCCATTTGGAATACTTGTGGTCAAATATATTAAAACGGAATCCCAATGTAGGCCGTCATTGGTGGGATTGTCCCTACCCACAACGACGGCTTCAAAAAACTCAAAATCAACCCCATCTTAACTAACGTTTCCCTTCGATCGGAAAAAAAAGGAATCTACTCGCGTACCACAGGTTGGGAACCACTGGTCTAGGGGATGATGCATCCCCCCGATAAGTTTGTTTGATCCACCCTATTGAGTGCCCACGGATCAGTGTAACTGACAATATTCTTGACCAAATTCAACTATTATCTTTAAAATATTCATTTGCTGAGAAGCACTGGTCTTCCATGACATGTCTGTGGGTAAAAGATCACCGTTAAAGTTGTGTTAATCACCCAGTTACGGGCCCAAGACCATGGTTTTTTAGTCTATTTTTTCATATCCTCATATCACCGCATCAAATTTTTGCCTCCCTTCCCCCCAAAAAATTGCTATGCCCAGGAGTCTGAATGAATACCTTAGCTAATCGGTGTTTATGTCTTATCTTAACAGGAGGTTGTTAAAAAAAGAAAATAAGAGACACCATATCTTCAGACGACGACCAAGGTGAAGAAGATATGTGTTATCAAGCTTACTGAAATGAAGCTGAAATGAAAGTTTTTTGTTTTGTTTGATGGTTCTTTCTTTTCGTTTGAATTTTTTAATAACATTAATTCAAAGCTATGATTTGTGTGTTCCCGAAATCAGATTTGCCGGTAGTATTGACAGTTCTGCGGGGCGTTAGAAGTACGTTGAAACGAGGCAATATGCAGAACGTTAGAAGTACGTAGAAACGAGTCGACAAGGCAGGGAGGGTATTTTTACATTCTCGCCACGCCGTAATAAAGACAGTCTTGCAGAATGTTGAAATTACGCTGAAAAGACAGATTATGCACCATCCCGCAGTCCATTGGAAGTACGCTGAAACGAGTCGACAAGGCAGGGTATTTTTACATTCCCGCCGCACCCTAATAAAAACGGATTTTCTGCATTCCTGGTCTGTACCAGTGTTTGCTGGGGCTAAGTGTCAGATCAGCGCACATCTCTACCATACTCGACCTTAATAACGAAATTGCTGCCCTAATCATTGAGTGTCAACCTTGAGACTTGGCACAGCGTTCGATACTAAAATCAAGACATACCATGTAAAAGTTCATGACGGATCTAGCTAAGGAGCATCGTTAAAGTCAATGGAGACCAATACCGGCTTTGCGTGAAATATGTTTGCGATACATGACCGATCAGCACACACTCGACTTTGGAAACGGAATTACTACCCTAAACTTTGAGTAGAAACCCTGAAACTTAGGACAGTGTTAAATACCACCATCACGACATGACATACCAAGTTTCAAGAATTATCATGGTGTGAAACACCATCAAAATCGACCT